>VMDR010000938.1:0-70379 GCA_007922815.1 Macrotus californicus
ACCAAATAAAGTGAGCTGCAAAAGTTTATACAATTTGATTTTACAGTTTGATTCCCAGTGATATAAAGAGAAATATATAATTATGTAAGATACATCAAACCATTAACAGATTTATTGTTAAGTTATTGAGTGACAGGTAAATATTAACTTCTTTTAAATGATTGTGGAAATATATTACTGTTAGAATTGGGATATAAGGTGCTCATTTCTTTAAAGAACAGAGAAGTCATTTATTTTTGCTTAGACATATTTATATTTAAAGATTAAGACTTTACTTTCAGGCTCCCCTGGGCAAAGAATTTTGGCCAGGCTGAGTGTGCATGGCCCTTCCCATGCCTCGCCTTTGTCCTCTGCCCCAGTGCAGGGTAAGGTCAGCGTGAATTAGGGGAAAAAGGACTATATTTACAGTGTTTACTTAACTCCCGCGTACAGATTCCCAAGCCATGAAAATAGGCGATAATAATGTTATTGAATCAAAAGGTAAGCTATGTTGAGAGTTTCATTGTGCAAAGTGATTACCTCCTTTCTCTCTGTGGCATCTGGAATACAACCTCAGTGCAGATGTACCTCGCTTTATTGCGCTTCGCCGTATTGCGCTTTACAGACACTGCGTTTAGTCAACATCAAGGCAAGAACCTCCACCAACAAAAACATTACCACTTGCTCAGAACTCAAATGATGGTTAGCAATTGTAGCAATAAGGTGCTTTGTTTTCTTTTTAATCCTCACCCGATGATATGTTCACTGATTTCAGGGAGAGAGAAAGAGAGAAACACCAATCGGGAGCCTCCCGCACGCATCCCAACCAGGGATGAACCAACAACCTAGGCGTGTGCCCTGACTGGAAATTGAACCCGCAACCTTTTGGTTGTGCTGATGTCGCTCTAACCAACTGAGCCACCCAGCCAGGGCTCAATACAGTGTTTTTAATTAAGGTGTGTATATCCTTTTTTTAGACATAATGCTAGTGCACACTTAATAGATGATAGCATAGTGTAAACGTAACTTTTATATGCACTAGGAAACCACACACTTTGTGTGACTCATTTTGTGGCAACACTCGCTTTAGGGCGGTAGTCTGCAACCAGCCCCACGGAGTTTCCAGGTGTGCCTGGACAGACGTGGAGAGGTGTGCGTGGGAAGTGCACTGAAGTCGCTGTGAGACTGGTTCTTGCCGTTAAGGAACCCAGTCCAGCAATGTGCTTCATGCATTAAATTTAAAATTCAGTTCTGTATATTGAAATCAGAACTGAACTTTATGGAAAGTTCAAATGAAAGTTGGCAAAAAGATTTCTATTAAATACTAATGTCAATGAAATTTAGTTGATTATGTTATTGTAGAGTTAAAGGAAAAAATCGGTTTCTCTGGCCATTTGTTTTCTTTGATTTCAGGTCGACTACCCTAGCCAGTCAGAACCAAATCTAAGCTACTTACCACAGACGGGGCCAGGCAGGGGGTCGTGCAGAGTCCCCACCACTGCTAGGAAGCAGCTCCCAGAGCTCGTCCCACTAGGGTCCAGAACGAACCCAAACAATGAGACTTTTTAGAACAATGCTTTCGTTTTCTTGGTTCCGACTGGCATGAAGGAACATGCTTCTCTTTTAAATGATAAAGTTAGACTTTTTGTGAAACTACTTAATGGCTTTATTTTAATTTGGATCACCAATTATTGTTACCATCCTCGTCATTTCCTATTTATTATGTACTTACTGTGTGTCAGACCTTTGCTCAGCATTGTACAACATGCCCATTTATTTCTTGCAGCAAACTGTGAAGTTGGGTGGTCTTTCTGTTTACTGATAAACTTGCTCTGGGACTTTGCAGTGACTTGACCAAGGTCACACAGCACAACCAGACAGTAGCAGGGCTCCGTGTTGGGTACTAGAGCTACACAGACTCTGAAATGAAGCGTTTTCTTAAGTTTTTTTTCTTAAGCCAGTTGGCATCTTGATACCTAAATCATCTTAGAAAAAATAGTGCTCTCATCATTTGATGCCTTAAATTGCAATTCTTCCTGTGTTTTTACTGCAGCATACGTAGGAAGGAATGTAATATTGACAAGTGGCTGCATCGTTGGGGCTTGTTGCAGCCTAAATACATTTGAGGTCATCCCGGAGAACACAGTGATCTACGGTGTGGACTGTCTTCGTCGGGTGCAGACCGAGCGGCCGCAGGTACTGGGACCTCTCTTTAAAGAGTTTTCTATGGCTGCTGATGTCCCCAGACAACCCCCTGTTTGTTTTCATGGGGCAGCAGTTCCACTATTTAAAAAGCAAGTAGCTGAAACAAAACATCACGGAAACATCTCTAAAACTAGAATTTATTTGCAGTGGAGTTATTCAGTCGTTAAGTTAATATCAAAAATATGTAAAATTTGACCATGACAAATTGATCATGGGAGAAGAAAATTCGGAAATGTTAACCTGGTCTTATGCCTTTTTACTGAAGATTTATCACAAAATCTCAAAATGTATTGATTCCTCCTAAAATATCAACCTTCAGGTGTTGAGCGTACCAAATTTACACTAGACAGCCAGCTGGGATCCATGAATTGTTTACTAACGTAATTAGGATGAAAATAAATACGTGTTGTAAATATGCAAGGGTGTCTGGATAATTTCCTGGATTATGAGAAATGATCCCCTTCTAATAACCAAGAGTAATGAAGAGTATGTATTGGGGTTTCTTGTCAGAGTACTAGGTGAACAGGAAAGGGCATTTGGGACTTTGGGCCAGAGATGTTCTGATTGAAATCTAGAGCCTCATTCATTGGCACACAGTATTCTTCTTTAGCTCCACTCCTCCAAAAGAAAATATTTTTCAAGACATTTATCACTTTGCCTCTGATTCCTAGTCATATTTTATCAGAAATTTAAACTCCAGTTCTTTTGGGTTATTCTATTTCTGTAATGTTTGGCTTTTATTATTATAAGCAAGTATTCAGTAGACTAAAAAAAGGAAATAAGAACCAATCCAGTATTTTTTCACTGTCTTTCTACAGAACAGCAAAAATGATTAAAGAGGAGAAATGAAGCTAGAGCTGGGAAGGGAGATTAGAATTGAGTAAGAATATCTGAAATTTAATACACAGTGATATGCAATGCTGCTTTCCAAATTGCAGTGATCATAAAAATCATGCAGAAACCCTCATTAAAAAAAGGATTCCCCACACGTCATGAATCAGAGAGTGTCTAGGGCAAGAGCCAAAAAAAATTGTATTTTTCGCAAGTACCTTAGGGAGTTTTCCAGTGAGGAAAGGTTAGGCAAAGCTGGAACATGAACAGTGAAGATCGGATGAGTGTGCAGATGTGTGTGTTGTGTAGGTCTTGTGGAGAGCAGTATTCTGGGTATTTGACTTATGTTGTCTCATGTAATTGAAGCTTTTGTAAAAAATTTAAATTATATTTTATTGTTTATGCCCTTTGGTTGCCCCAGTTTTTCCCCCTTTGCCCCCCTCCACCCAGTCCCCTGTAATTGGAAAGTTTAACATTTTAGAGGTAGGGGTGAAATCTATAAAAGCAATGTTGAAAACCGAATCGTATATATACTTTTATATATAAAATCTTTGGCTTTTCTTGTTACCAAACTTAACACCTGTTCATTGTCAATTTTTAAAAAAGGATAAGCAGTAATAAGTCGGTGCTAATCACCTGTGATTCCCTGAGCTAGTGACAACCACCCCTGTCCGTGCTCTTAACTTTGCTTTCTGTTAGTCCGTCCTCAATTACAATTTCATTTCAGCCCCAGACACTGCAGCTGGATTTCCTCATGAAAATCTTGCCAAACTACCACCACTTGAAGAAGACTACGAAAGGCAGCTCAACTCCAGTTAAGAACTAAGAACCAGCGGTGACGTCTGATAACATTTTGTCTTTGTCCACTGTCTTGTGAAAGGGCCACCACGTTCACGTTCTCTCAGCAGGTGACAGCACAATGCAAGTTGACTTTATTTTGTAAAATGGAGTCAGAGAGGAAAGTGACAGATTTTCGTCGTAACTGTCCTCTATAATTTATATAAAATGTATTATTTTCCTATATCCTTGTTCCTTTTCCAATAACTTACAGATTTAGTTTTCTTTCGTTATATAAAATGTTGACCACAAAATTTTAGTTACGCAAAAGACTACCTGTGATAAGAAGGGGCATATTGTTATGTATTTATATTCTGCTATATACTAAACTAAATAAAAATGTTGATAACAGGAGTTTCAGTGAGCATACTTTGACCAATGTTTCTGCTCACATTAGCTTTCCCAACAATAGCTCTTCGATTTCCATTACATCCTAGATGTATTAAAGCTAACGTGTTCGCCTTTTCTTCTGATGGATTTGCAGCTTTTTAAAATTTCAAGTGAAATGTTAGCAGCTATTGAATTAATTCATTTTGTTTCGAAGAAAAGTATTTTTTTTCTTTTTAGTAAATCAAAAATGATCCAGGAAAGATGTATTCAGTAGACTACAAAGTCAGAAAGAACGGTGTCTAATGACCACGCCACGTGACCATTAACTGAGTGATTTTCCTGGGTTTCTGGGGGCAATGAAACTGAAAGAGACTTTGACACATTTATGAATTTATTATTGAGCTCCTTATAATTCTACTTATCTAATTATAAAATGGGCAAAATAGGATTTTATTGTAATTTCAAGTATTTTTAATAATTTGCATGCATTTAAACAGAACATACTTTTCAACTTTTGAATTACTAGATATTGACTAATACTATTAAATACCAAGACATTTTGAAATTTAATTTTTAATTTGTGGATAGTAAAAACTATTTTTGAATTTCTGAAACTGACAGGTACTAATTAGCCTAATTGTTCCAAATTTGAATGAGTTGGTTTTGGTAAGAATATCTGTGACTCGAGTTAGAAAATTGTGCTACTATATACACAGTGTCTGAAAAAGGAGAACATCACATAAGTACCTATTTTTAATAACTGGTATTTATTCATTTTTCAGTGCCTGGTGGTCAACCCAGGGTTTGGTTGATCATGAAATATATCTTAGATCAGTGGTATCAAACTTATTTCACCGGCGGCCACATCAGCCTCACAGTTGCCTTCAAAGGGCCGAATGTAATTTCAACTCTTTAACTGTTAAGAAGTGGTTACATTTATACAGTCCTAAAATTATTTCAGCCCCTTGAAGGCAACCATGAGGCTGATGTGGCCCCTGGTGAAAATGAGTTTGACACCCCTATCTTAGATAAAAGATCAAAAATTACAAAGCTGCCTTTGAAATGCTATGCCAGTTCTAAAACATTGCCTTCGGACAAGCTCTGATGAGCTAATAAAGACATCTGGTCCAGACTGCCGGGAGAGTGTGAGGGCGCCTATGAGGCACCTCCCAGGGATGTGGTTAAAAGCTACCACCAGAGACTCAAACTGATTAAATCAGCATGTAGTGAGAAGAGTCTCCTTGTTTCCCAGGGACACTGTGGTTTTTAAGTATTATTATCAATAATTCATTTAAGGAAAAATTAGAGGGAGTTTGTAATATTTCTAATCAGCTTTCAGTAACAACGAAGATTGATCGGGAGCACCCAGACATGAGAAACTATGCCAGACAGAGAGGCTGGTGGAATGGTACAAAGGAGTTTGATTTTGCGGCAGCATACTCTTACATTGACACAGCCAAAAATGATGATTTCACAGGCAGATACCACGAAGGCTACAGACTTCTGAATAAACACAAAGGAAACACAACTTTTGAAGCAGCAACGGAAATGCTCCGAGATAAACCAAGTGGCATTCACGTGGACCGGGAGATTTCCTGACCACTGGCAAGCACGGTTTCTATTTTACCTCAAGGTTCCAGCCTGCCCTGCGTTCACTTCTTTACTGGGACTCCTGATCCCGAGAGATCTGTTGTTAAGCCTTTCATATTTGTGCCAAATATTTCACAACTACTGGACACCAGTTCACCAACAATTGAATTTGAAGATCCAGTTAAAAAGAAGCCACATTTTAAGACTCAGCCTGACAGAAGACACCCACTTTACCGAGAACATCAACAGGCATTGAAAGTAATAGATAATAAAGAGGAAAAAGCCAAAACAATGTTGGACAACATGAAGAAACTGGAAAAACAACTATTCAAAGAGATGGCATCAAAATCCTTCAAAACAAACATCTTGATGTGGATAAAATTGTTCATTTTTTTCTTCAGAGTGCAAAAGATGAAATTCAGATTTATAAGTCAAATATGAGTTCTTAATGATAATACAAACGGTTAGCAATCTTTCTCAAAGTCAGAATTAATCACCATGGTAAACGATATAAGCCTAGTGTGAGCAAATATGATATTCTTTAATGGCATTTAAGTGCCAGCTTGATTATTAAAACTGTATGTAATTGCTGAAATACTGAGGAAGAAAATAACATTGGAACTAGACATATATCATGGGATAGCCAGTTTTACATCAGGCACTGGCCTGTGTTATTTTGTTTGTAGCTATAATAACTTTTTACAAACCACACATACTCAATTCTGCATAAAGTATGAAACATGGAAATAATGCATGGATTTGTTTATTATAATTATGCATTATCCTCTCAATTATGAGATTTTTCTTTAGTAATGAAAAATAGTATCTCAAAAAAAATAATTCATTTAAGGAAAAATAATGGGAACAGAATTAGTCAATTTACCAAGCAAGGTTTGGAGGAAACGAAATATGACAGTGTCCATGGCGTTAACCACAGAGCGGGTGTTACACTCTGTGCACAACGGATGCACGAGAGACGTGCGCACTTCAGTGACCAGAAAGACGTATTCTCTGCTTCAGGGAGGATCGGTTTACCCAGACTCGCTGTGGTTTGGGAAGAACGTAGCTTGAGGCTTGTCACTTCTCATGGCTCTAGTTGTAAGCTCAACTGAACCTTCTTTCGATCGTTCTTAGTCTTTGCTGCTCTCAAAGGTCTTAAACTGCATGAGACAAAACAATAGGAAAATTGTAAAGGATTTGTTTGGTGTTCCCACTGAACTCAAGAACTACCCAAAGGGGGTCCTATGTTGAGGCAATGGGCCATTCTGCCTGAGACTTCAAACTGGTTCTGGGTATTATTACTAATTAACTGTGGCGGTGAATTGTGCTGGGTTTTTGTTGCTTGTACTTATGAAAGTAATATAATTTCACATTAGACAATGTAGGGGGTGGAAAGGAAGTACTTCGGTTCCATGGCCCACCCCCAAGTACCGACACTTTTAATCATTTTGGTGGCTTATTCTTTGTGTGCAGTCCAGCCATCAGTGAAGGGAAGTGAAGGCCTCTTTCGGATACTTTAATCTTCCAGCTTTATAGACCCCAGGACAGACCTACTGTTTTGTCGCAGGAGGGCACCAGGACATGGGATGGTTTTTCCCCTGTTGGTTAGCAAATGGGTTCTTTTGGAGAATTTATTATCCTTAGTAATCTGACTCATATTAAGGCTACTTTAGGCTTCAGTATTTTATTAAACACAAACTAGGAACAGTTCCTTTCCTGCCTCCTTCAAAGGGATATATATTTTAATATTTTAGAGCATTTACCACAAGTAGACCCACTGATACTAATCAAATCCACGTGGAGGCTCAGGCATTACACCCTCCCACAGAAGCATGGCTGGTCCTACTAGAGACCTAGCAAAGAGGTTCGTTCGAGTCTTTTTTTGTTACCATTTCTCTCAAAAGAATTTCAGTACTACCTTTGTGTGAGTTTGAGTGCTCAGTCTCTGAATTTAGACTGTTTTTCTTTTTTAAAGATTTTATTTATTTATTTTTAGAGAGAGAGGGAGGAAGAAAGAGAAGGAGGGAAACATCGATGTGTGGTTACCTCTTGCACGCCCCCTACTGGGGACCTGGCCTGCAACCCAGGCATGTGCCCTGACTGGGAATTTAACTGATGACCCTTTGGTTCACAGGCCAGCGCTCAATCCACTGCACCACACCAGCCAGGGCTGTTGTGTGTGAATAATATGTCTGTAGCTCAAGACCCACTCAATTTTTACAACCAGGAAGTAGGCTACTCCCTGATGGGTCAATTATTTCTCTCCCTAATTGAGTTGTGTGCTTTCCAAAAGTCAGTCATTCATTCCCAAACTTGTTTACGCAAGTCTTACTTAGTAATTACATAATTTAATTCAATATTACTAAAACCATACAAATATGAATAAAGAGAGTGGTAATCACTATGAAAATAAATTGAATGCTTGTGGAAAGCGTGATAAAGACAAGTCTTTATCAGGTCTTTCTCAAGGGAAAAAGAAAGCTGTGGAATTAGGTGTGAGTAAAACAAACGCGGAACTTCGGGTGGAGGAAAGGGCTGTCAAAATGCAGAATTCTGCCCTCAGTTTGCTCCACAAGCATCCCAAGTCCTCACCCTGCAGCACCTAAAATTAACCATGCTAATTGATGTGCTAATGGATGTCTTATGTGCAGGCTCCACCAGTAAGTAGACCCCAGTCAAAGAAAAGGCTTTTTAGCCTGATACCAAAGGAAGGATGGATGGATGGACTTGTGCATGTTTTAAAATGAAAATAAAGTTTTAAGGATGTTTATTATAATTTTTAGATTTCCTGCTTTAACTAACCAACTACAGAATTTGACTAGGTAAGGGAAGAGAGCTTCTTACAGTAGAATTCCAGGAGCTGCCAATCACAGGTAGATGGGAGGAATGAATAGCCTGGACCTCAACCCTTGCTAGTGGCTTATGCACACTTGTAAGTGAATAACGTCAAGGGTTGAAGATTACACATAGAGCCCTGGCTGGTATGGCTCAGTGGATCGAGTGCTGGCCTGTGAACTGAAGGGTCACTGGTTCAGTTCCCAGTCATGGCAATGCTTGGGTTGTGGGCTGGGTTGGAGGCATGTGAGAGGCAACTGATCGATGCATCTCTCACACATCAATGATTCTCTCTCTTTTTCTCTCCCTTCCCCTCCCTCTAAAACAAAGTACAATCTTAAAAAAAAAAAAAAAGATTACACATAAAGTCCCTTCTCTCTGGGTTAGATGTGCTTGATTTTTGGGGGGGTGGGCAGGGTTGGGGCAGGAGATCTGAGAGAACAACGTCTTGTTATAATAAACCAGAAATATAAGATTCCACCAAAACTGGGACAGTTGACAGAATATGGTTGAACTTATAAACCTTCAAGGAAAATAAGATGGCTGAACAAAGCCAATGTATGGAAAAGCCCAAGATTGGTTTGGGATAAACATAAGAATTACGTTCAGAATGGGTATCTTCTGACCCCTCCGCAGCACGTATCTGCCATATTTCTCCCATTCCTTCTGCAGCATCTGCTTAACCAAATGGCCTTCCCATTTCAGGCATAAGCCAACCCAACAGGACCCCTTTGGACATGATGCAAAGCCAAGAGGAAGGTTCATAAACCTTATTCCAGGGTATAAAGAATGCACACACCCAAACCAGCACACATTATGTGTCAATGCACATGGTAGCAACTTTAATCAAATCAGAGCGGTTACCGTGTATATAACCTGTTATGTGGCCCTGTAGCTAGGTCAGTGTTCCTAATTTACTACACTAAAATATCAACATGGCCGAGTGCATTTTTGAACTTCAATTTTCTACACATGTCTAAGAAACAGTAGGGAAGAACACTGATGGGTTATTTCTGGGACTTTTTCCAGGGGTATAGAGGTGCACAGAGAATGTTAGAATGTCACGGTATATGTAACAGGTGAGGAGAGGCAGAGGTGGAGAGGGGGCTGACATATTCATGTTCAAAAAGAACTCTGGGAGAAGGAGAAAAAAAACAAAACTCTTACACGACAAAACGAAACCAAACCAAAGTCAGAGGAGAAAAGGGTTTTAACGATGTAGTATCAAAAAAGTGAAAGGAACACTAAATGCACAAACTGGTGGCAAGTCAAGTCCATCGTCTATCGTGATAGGTCCTTCCAGCAGCAATCAGGTCTGTATCTTCTCATCTGTGATCTCAAGGCTATTTGCAGATGGGGTAACTTCAACACGAGTCTCCCACGGGAGGGCAGGCAGGCTTCGATCGTGGGTTTCCAGATCTGTCTGAGTTGTGTAGGCATCCAACTCCGCATCCAGCTATATGTATGAGTGTTCTTGGCGCCATTGTCAAAATTCATGATATACCCAGGAATGAATTCCTGAGTCGTATGGGAACTCTATGTTTAACTTTTTGAGGAACTTCCAAACTATTTTCCAAAGTGGTTGTACCATTTTACATATCCACCAGCAATGAATGAGGATTCCAGTTTTTCCACATCCTCACTGACACTTGTTAATGTGTTTTTGTATTAGCCATCCTAGTGGGTGTGAAGTGGTATCTTGTGGTCTTGAGTTGCAATACTCTGATGACTAATCATGTTGAGCATCTTTTCATGTGCTTATTAGTCACTTGTATATCTTCTTTGAAGAAATATCTATTCAAATCCTTCCCCCATGTTTTGTTGGGTTATTTACTGTTTAGTTGTAAAAGTTATTTATATATTCTGGATACGAGACCCTTAATCTTACGCATGACTTTCAGTTTCTCCCATTTTGGAGGTTATCTTTTTATTTTCCTGATATGTGTTAGATTATGGGTTCAACTGTGTCCCCTAAAAAGACATGTTGGAGTCCTAACCCCTGGTACGTCAGAATGTGACCTCATTTGAAGACACGGTCTTTATAGAGGCAATAAAGTTAAACTGAGGTCATTAGACTGGTGTCCAATATGACTGATGTCCTTATAAAAGGGAAATTTGAACACAGACATGCGTAGAAGGAAGATGATATGCAGAGACCCAGGGAGAAGACAGCCATCTACAAGCTAAGGAATGAGGCCCAGAACAGACCCTTTCCTCATTTCCTTCAGATGGAATCGACCCAGCTGAAACCTTTGATATCAGACTGTCAGTCTCCAGAACTATGAAACAACACATTTTTGTTGTTTGGGCCACATCACTTGCGGTATTGTTACAGCTGTCCTAGCAAATACGATATCCTTTGAAACACGGAAGTTTTTAATTTTAATGAAGTCCAATGTGTATATTTCTTTCTTTTGCTGTTTGTGCTTTTGATGTCATAACTGAGAAACCATTACCTAATCCCAGGTCACAAAGATTTACATTTCCATCTAAGGTCTTGGCACCCTTGTCAAAAGTCAGTTGACCATAGATGTAGGAATTTGTTTCTGGACTCTCGGTTCCATCCCATTAATCTCTACATTTATCCATATGTCTGCACCACACTGTCTTGGATTACTGCAGCTTTGCGGGAAGATTTGAAATTGAGAAACGTGACTCATCTGCATTTGTTCCAAACTATGTTTTGATGTAGACAATAAAATATATGAGTCTGGAACTCGGAGGAAAATTTTCTGTCCCTGAGCTTGGTTTCTGAGACTTGTCTGTTAGCATTAACATCATATTTGATAAGTATATTACAGTGCATTTATTAGTATTCTGGCTTTCTTCTCCATTATCAACTCAATTTCTCTATCTTGCTATATGAATATATTTCTGCAGCTTGAAAATTTCTATGTTGGTTAAAGTCAAAGGAGCAAGAAAGGTTTCTAGAAGAATCCTTACTTAAATCATCTTGGACTTATAAAATAAAACATATCCTTATACAGACAAAGTAGATTAGTGGTGGACAGGTGATGAAGAGAATGGGCAATTAAGAAGTACAGGGTTTCCTTTGGGGGTAAAGGGAATATTCTGGAATTAAATCAGGATGATGGTTGCACAACATTGTGAATTTACTAAAAATCACTGAATCATACATTCTAAATGTTCAAAATAATGACTTTGTTATATGAAATTTATCTCAGGATAAGAAAATTTCTATGTCAGAATTATCAAAGAATGAAACCCCCTCCATATAGGAAACAAAAGGACAAAACTGAATTTATTGCTTGCTGCAATAAGGGAGAACTCTGCTGGTCAGGTGTGGTCTCCAAGAGCAGAACAGACTGGTGACGTCATGCAGGAATTTTGAGAAGTATGGAATTCATGGGCTGGAGGACTCACAAAGCTCTAAGTGCGTTGACATCATCTGTAGCCGTGTGGTTGCTTGGGTGAGAAGTATTGATTGGCTGGCACTCGGAGGTATTTTTGTTGGAGTGGGTCCATTGTTACTGGCAGATTTTCACAAGCAAGAGCCAACACTGACTGGTAGGTTTGCAAAAGCATGTTCACTTCAGCTAGTTCTCACCAATAGATTGAACAGACTTAAATTCCGTTTGGGTGGCTCCTTGTTTCCATTACTACAGAACAATCAGTGTTTTTCTAAGTTTGTAGGATCCTTTTTATTCTAATACCAACCTCTTCCATTTCTATAACCTCTTCTGATCTCTCCCTGGGGATCTGATCAATTAGAGGGGAAGGGCAAGAATTTCCTCTCACTACCTGCTCTGTGCTTCTTTGTTCACGTGGTTACTCAACAAATTGTGTTACGTGATGCTGAGGAGAATAATACAGTCCTTCTGTCCGAGTTCCTACAGTCTAGAGAGGGAGCCCAACTACACACTTGATTCCAACTCACTGTGAAGGGATACCCAGGGAACCCCGAAGAGGTCACTCACTCTGTATGGGAGAGGGAGGGGGTTCACAGAGGAAGAAAGCCTTGAATGGACCTTGACCCTGACCCAATCCTGGCCCTTAGTCTCTGAGTATAAGTATGCAGGACAAGCCAAGAGAAAAGACCTTTCAAGAGAAGTAACTTAACAGTATATTGTGACTAATTTTCTATCTCAATTCATTTAGATAATAAATTCGTATTTATTGGTTACTTAACCTGTGCCAGGCATTTTGCTAAGTGTTTTGGGTTTTTTTTGGGGGGTGGGGGTGGTTGGTGCACCTTTCCAGGAAGTATTGCAATACTGGATTGATGCGCAGAGTAGACAGAGCAAGCTCCTACTCTATCTCCCAGTTCCAAAAATTCATTTAATATAATGTCCTGGGATAGAGGACATATCAGATATTAAGCTGATAAGAGCAGATACTGTACTTGATCTTAGCCAAAAGGACAAGAAACTGCTGCTAAAAGCTATAATGGATTATCTTACTAAGACCTGACCTTAGGATTAGTATGCTATTACTGACTTCATTTGCCAATGAGGAAATTTAGCCTCCTCAAAGGACTAAACAAATTGCTCAAGGTTGTATGGTGAGTAATAGAGGCCGGATTCAGGTACAGTCGGTCTGACTTCATAGCTACTTGGGCTCTTTAAGAAATTATAAGTTTAGCCCTGGCTGGTGTGGCTCAATGGTTTGAGTACCGGCCTGTGAACCAAAAGGTCACTGGTTTGATTACCGGTCAAGGGTACATGCCTGGGTTGCAGGCCAGGTCCCCCGTTGGGGGTACGTGAGAGGCAACCACTCATTGATGTTTCTCTCCCTCTCTATCTCTCTCCCTTCCCCTCTCTCTAAAAATAAATAAATAAAATCATTTTAAAAATAAAAGGTATTTTAAATATATTTTAAAAGTATTTTGATAATATATATATTCCATAATTTAGCAGATAATAACTTCATTGAATAATACTAATTGAGCCATCAGGTAAAGAAATTAAAGTAAATTTACAAAGAAACAATGATCTTATTCTTTAGGAAGAAGGCTATAATCTAAATAGAAGTATAATGAGAATAACAGGTATATTTGTATACTTAATTTATATATTTATTGTTCTTTTTTTATTGTTGTTTTATTACAGTTGTCCCAGTTTTTCTCCCTTTGCCCTCCTCACCCAGCCCACGCACCACTCCCAGTCCATCCCCACACCGTTGTCCATGTCCATGGGTCATTCATACATGTTCTTTGACTAGGCCCTTCGCCTTCTTCCCACTGTTATCCCTCTGGCCCCTCCCCTCTGGCTGCTGTCAGTCTGTTCATGTTTTCATGTCTCTGGTTCTAATTTGCCCATTAGTTTGTTTTGTTCATTAGATTCCTCTTATAAGTGAGATCACATGGTATTTGTCTTTCACTGACTGGCTTATTTCACTTAGCATAATATTCTCCAGTTTCATCCACTCTGTCACAAAGGGTAGGAGCTCCTTTCTTTCCACTGCATAGAATTCCATTGTGTAAATGAGCCAGTTTTTTGACTGAAGGACACTTAGGCACTTGTTCGTTAATTTATTAATAATGGCCATTCTGACAGGTGTGAGGTCATATCTTATTGTGGTTTTATTTATTTTATATTTTTTAAGATTGTATTTATTTATTGAGGGGAGAGAGAAAGACAGGGAGAGAAACATCAATGTGTGGTTACCTCTCACACGTCACCAACTGGGGACCTGGCCTGCAACCTAGGCATGAGCCCTTGAATCAAACCAGTGACCTTTCAGTTTGCAGGTGAGTGCTCAATTCACTGAGCCACAGCAGCCCAGGCAACTCTCATTGTGGTTTTAATTTGCATCTCTCTGATGGCTGGTGATGAGTATCTTGTCGTATGTAAAAATATGGAATGCTTCACTAATTTGCGTGTCATCCTTGCTGAGGGCCATGCTAATCTGTCTTGCATTGTTCCAATTTTAGTATGTCTGCAGCTGAAGTGAGCACTATATGTATGTTTATTAAGGTTCAAATCAAATCACTCAGTACCTAAGTACTTACCTGTGGTCCTTTGATTAGATGCAAAATGTGATCTTTTACCAATTTTGTTTGCAGAAAATGTTTCTGCAATGTTTGCAGAAAATGCCACTGTTTATGAAGTAAGCATTAGCGGAGTAATTTGACAAGAAGGGCTGTTGTCTTCCTTCATTCTAATTCTTTATAATTTACGACAAACTAAAGCCTTCCTAATTAACCATCCTTTATAAAATCATTCCAAAAATGTATTTCGTTGATCAGAAAGCTGCCTCTTTCTAAGAGAAACTTGAAGTGGGTTAAGATAAAGAGTGTGTATGCTTCGACTAAAAAGCAGAAATGAACACAGCAAGCAGGAAAATGAGCAGAAGCAGATGTGCTACCCTGAGAACGAACTAACCACTGTGACTGAGCACCCGATTTGGCTTCCGGAGCAGGTCTACAAAGCAGTTAATAGAAACCCTGGAACACGGTAAGGCTCCTTCCATGGTGGCTGGTATTATTATAATTCGTGACCACTGTTACATGTCTTGTCTCACATACCCGTGTTATGTTACCACATGAAGTTGCCGCTACGTCCACTTTCAGACTTTTCAAGTGATTTTGGAACCAGAAGCCATTGGATGGGAATCTTCCAGTCCAGTCAGCACTGAGCTCTGCTGGGCCGTGTGGGAGCTCCCGCAGGATCACTTGAGTCTTGTGTTTCAGGAGATAAAAAAGAATGATTAAACTGGCAAAGTGCTTTCACCATATGTTCAGCTCTTTCATCTCTGGCTGCAAAATGTGAAGGCAATCAAGTCCCCCATGTTTTGGTCTGAAACACATCTCCATGACTCTTGGTGGCCGTGACAAATAAGAAGAAAAGGGTCAGTTAACATTGTTCTCATCACAAATAATGGAAGGTTTCAACTAGAAGACTCAAAAGTATTTCCAGTGCAGGTCAGAGATCCTGGAGAATCCAACCAAACAGGGTTTTCCTCTTACCCCTCATCTGGATCCAAGATGGATGCACGTCCTCAGGAAACAGCTTGTGGAGCCTAAGGCCCTGGGCAAGCCCTGAGAGTCTCTGACAAATGCCACAAGGGGTGGGGGTCTGCAGTGCGAGTCCCCCTGCTTGTAGCAGACAGGGCTTGGCACGGATGGCTCAACTGCAGACCTTAGAAAAACTAGCAGATTCCCTCTGGGCACGAAGGCCAGCTCCTGCTTTATATGCCCCCCTTAAGCTCTGCGTTTTTGCCTTCTGCCAAGCCCTTAGGCGGTTTCATTTTCATATTCACTTGGGATGATACCAGAAGACAGTTTATAAAATCATTACCTCCCCTCAGGTATCCTAGCATAGGGCATGGTAGGCACTCCATAAGTAAATGAATGAGAACCAAAAAGCACCTAGAACAAGCATGACCCTGATGGTTCAAGTTCAGTTCAGAAAAAAAATTTTTTTTAAGAGGGGAATGAGTGTCAAAATTCTTACAATGAGACCCCCCAGATTTCCCCACATACAGCCTCCTTCCGATCTCATACCTGTTGGATGTTCCCTCGATCTCTGTGACTATCCAGTTCTCCTCGTCAAAAACTACCATCAGCTACTGTTGTTTAGCAATTCTGTCTTAAAGAGACAAAGGAGATTTGGGATGAGGGGAGAAACAGCAGATGGAGTGTATTCTATTTTCTCGGTTGATAACAAGGGAAAGGAGGGAATGTGGACATGATCAATCTCCATCATTACTCAAAAAGAAAATACTGATTTTCTAAACAGAAAATGTGTGGGTTAAATTCCTCTTTACTTTTTCTGGGAAATCTACATTTGGTTACAATCCACCAAAATGAGTGTAATTTTATTGGGTTTATCTCAGACTAATCACTACCTTATTGTGCTTCATTCATTCATAGTTAAGCATCTCTAAAATCTACCTCCCATCCATTGGAATTTTTCTTTAACAAAGAAATAGCATTATTAGTAATTTAGATATCTTTACACTGTGATTATGAAAAGCAGAAAAAGTCAAAGAATGATTTGACCTGTAGAGCCTTCACATCGCTGCTGAAGTCTCCAACCCTGTCCCCTCACATTCTCATTTAAAAACGTCAGATGATGATAAAGCCTGTGTTAAAAAGTCTATTTGTTTTCTCATGGGAGAGAATTTTAGTAGACATGATTCTGCTTGATGTGAACGTAAGAACACAAACTTTTTATGGCACTGTGACATGTCATTGCTTATTTCTTTGGTGACGCAAACTTTCCAGCTGACACACATGGTAGTTGTTAGAGGTGCTTCACCATGAAGACAGCAGCTGGCTTGCCAGGGTTAGAACATGCCATGCGGTCCTTCTGCTAGTGAGCAGAGTGCTTTTTCCCCTAACTGCTGAGTGTCGTGACCTTCATCAATCAGCCCAACACCCAATCTCTCAGCCAACAAACAACAGATTCTTAAGAAGCTTTTTTCTTATTTTCCTCCTGGAATGTTCCTACACAAGATCAAAGCCATGTGCAGAAATATCTCTGCATGATATCAACGCCGATATTTTTTCTCAGTGCAAAACAAGAAAGAACAGTGTTGGCCCAGTGGTCCAGAAGATCGTATCCTAGAGATGAGCGAAGGGAGGTTGTATGACCCTTCTTGCTTTACCTCTGATCCTGACGGCCTGAGCCCCAAAAGGTCAAGACAGGGGCCTTCCTTAGAGCCATGAATTATGGGCCAAGAGCAAAGGAAGCCAGGCCTGGGTGGAGAGAAGTTAGTACCCAGGGGCACAACAGTCCGCCTGTCACTGCCTCACTGGCAGAGTGCCCAGCTCACTTAGGCTCACACACCTCCCTACCCTGCCCAGTTCCTTTTGTCCCACGGTGCTTGTTTCCCCCCACAACCTTACTGGCTTTACTTGCCCCTTAACCAGCCTGGGACATCATATGGCAGATTCCCAGCCTCCGCTCTGTCCCTGTACTGACCTCAAATTCCACTGCTACGCCTCCTCAGCTGCTCCCTCAGTGTTCCCCAGGTTTCTGTCCTGCACCCTCCTTGAGTGAGTTCACGCCCCAAGCTTCAACTGCCTCCAGCATGCAAATTATTTACAGCTCAGATTTCCAACCTGACTACCTCCCCAGATTCAAGCTCCAGCTGCATTCTAAGGAGCTCCTCCTTGAAGTCCTTCTGGCATGACATTCAACGTGTACTTGCATCCAATGGTTCTCCCAGAAAATGCCTCGGGTTTGGGGAGCTGCAGCGAGAGTCCTGCTGCATACAGCAGACAGGGCAAGGGCACAACTGCAGACCTTAGAGAAACTAGCCGATTCCATCTGGGCACAAAGAACGAGTCTCTCTTCATACACCCTCCTTCAGCTCTTCCTTTTTGCCTGTCGCCCAGCCCATACGTAATTCCATTCTCAGATGCACCCGAGATGATAGCAGAAGGCAGTTTATGAAAGTGTAACCTCTCCTCAGGTGTTCTAGCACAGTGTATGGTACAGGCACCTATTTTCCCAAACTAGCAAACTTTCTATCAACTTTCCTTTTTCCGGTACCACCAGTAGCCAACTCAGCTCAGTTCTGCATCCTGAATATTTCTCGACACTGTCCCTTTCTCTCCATCCCGCTGTCTAATGCAGGCTTCATCATCTTTTCCTCCAACAGCTTCGAGTCATTTTTATACTGCCCTCTCTCTATAGACTATCTCGTTATCTTCCAAAAACACAAAATGCATCCTGTCTACATACATGTTATGACTTCCAGTGGCTGGGAAGTAAAACCCAACTCTGGTCTAGGCTTCTACAGCTTGTCCTCAGGTGGGCTTTCGGCTGCCTTGCCAATCACTTCCCAAGCACCCGGGCCTCCAGCCACACCTGACTGCTCCCGCCCAGCATGCCGTTCCCTGCTAAGCCATTGGTCAGGCTGTCTCCAGCTTGGAAAGTGCAAGTCTTTGCCTGTCAAACATCCACTTAACATTTAAAAGCCCAGTTCAGACACACGCCCACCGGCTGCCCCACCTTGGCAGAGGGAGTTCTCCCAGGGCGGTGGTGCACTCCCTCCCGGAGGGAAGGACTGGGCTGCTCTTGCCTCCTCTCCTCCACACACCAACCCCACTCCCTGGTGCGAACCATCGAAACATCTGTTGGTTTTCACTTCACCAGAAGAAGGGAGCTGAGAAGTCACAGATTGGATGCCTAGCAATCTAATTACATTTTAATTATTTCCTCTCCCCACAACAGATACCATTTAAATGAGAAGGTAACATGATGGCTATTTATTTGAATGTCATCTGGAAGCAAAGAATAAGCTCTTACAAGGAAACTCCCCCCATGGCAGCCTGTTCCTGAGGTCACAGACACCTGTCCTCAGTAGTCACAGGCTCTTCACCTGCTCCAGGAAGGTGGAGAGACGGTGGCAGGTGGGGCGGGGGGGGGGGGGGGGGGGGGGGGGGGGGGGGGGGGGGGGGGGGGGGGGGTGGCGGGGAACTTGTTTCCATTAAAAGGAAAAATGAAAGAGTGTTGTAAAGCCTCTCATCCCCCTAACAGCATAATTTCACCTCCTCACACGGGTCTAAGCATACAATTCGGTTAAGCTGACTGAGAAGTAACTGGACTTAATAAACTGCAAAGAGCAAATGAAACCACTCAGTGATCAGAGAAGGATGCTTGGAATGGGGCGGCCCTGGCAGGCAGCTCTGTTTCTGCCCACAGTCTGGTGTGGTCTCTTTCCCTCCCCAGACTTCTTTCCTCCCGGGTGTTTAAAGAAGCCTGGAGCTGCCGAAGGAAAGGCTGGCAAGGGATGGGGAGGAGTGAAGACCGTGAAGAGGAGATGGAGATGTCAGTGAGTTCGGGGAAGCAGAAGGGAGTGGAACCTGCTCCTCCCTACCATTTTCTCCCATCCTGGAACTCAGGCCCCATCACCTCTTCCCTGGTGACTGACCTCAGAGTCCTACCGTCACCATCACACCCACCATCAGGCTCATTGAACCACGTGTTTCCCCTCCTTCCCAGGGCCCCATTCTATTACAGCATCATCCCAAGTGCCTCAGCTGACGTTCATGGGCCTCCAGTCCTGACCCCGGCCTGCTTCTTCAGCCCTGTCTCCTGACCTCCCCACCTCACGTCCCAGTTCATGGGTCTTTGCGTGTCGTCTGCTGCCTTGGTGCACTTGTGTACTCCTTCTCTTTGCTTGGAATCTCTTTTCAAGATTCAGGTCAGGTGTCGTGTTTTCAAGGGAGGCATACACACTGACACACACAGACGCACTCAGATACACACAGACACACTCATAGCCACACACATGCACACAGATAGACACACACATACACACACTACACCACACCACACTCCGACACCAGGCTAGATCCCTTCTCTGGGCTCTCATAGCACCGTATCCAGACCTCTGCGATGGAATTGACCAGCTTTTTCTGACAAATCTGTCCTCCTCTCTCAGTGACAAATTCTTCAAGGTCAGAGACCATGCTCTCTGCAACTTTGGACACCCTGACTCCCCTTACACGCTATCTAGTTCCGCGCTTTTCAACTGTTGTGCCGCAAGATGTTTTAAAGCATGCCCTACCTATTTGGTCAGGGGCACTGACCTCTTTTCCCTTAGATTGTCAAATAAAAAAATGACAACAGTCAACACAATAGCTGGCCAGTGTGAATGAATCAAAACTATACCTATCTTTTGTCAGATCGACAAAAAATATAATATTTTTCAGTGTGCCATAGTTTTAGTAATTAGTGTATGTGTGCCATGAGATGAAAAAGGTTGAAAATCGCCGATCTAGTTCCTAGTGGACCATCAATGAAAGTTTGCTAAACTGAACCCAACAGTAATTCCAAGGCAGGCCGGAAGGGCTGGGAAATGGGAAGGCTCCCCCAGGGACTAAACCTAAAACTTATTCACCTCTCCAAATTGTGGGACAAGGACAGATCGAAGCCTTCCATGGCAACTGACAGTCACAGCATCACCCCACCCTTCAAATCGTCATCTTGCCCCTAAAAACACATACACAACAAATTGTACGTTTACAACTTAGTCATTGGCTGTTAAATTCAAGGCCATTCTCCAGCTTGAGATACTCAGCAGAATGAACTGAGTTGATGTCACTGCCAGACGGCCAAAAGGAGACAGCAAAGACACGTGCTCAAAGCTTCGCTTAGCCCTATTTCACCCCCCATTTATCTCCTACGTGAAAACCCTTCAAAGGCGGAAGCTATGTCTCGTTATTCTTTATTTTTTCCACAGATCCTCGCAGAACACTTTCAGTATAAACAATGAAGCGCTGGAGAAGAAGACGGGAGGGGATGGATTCAGGCCCTTTGGATTTTCCAGAAGAAAAAAAAATCACATGTAACTTGGAAACTTAATAAAACCCTCAGAAGTACGTACGTGACGCTACTTTACCTAATTCGTATATAATTCACTTAATGTAATTAAGCATCAGTTCAAGCATCGTGTTAATTTACTTATTCTTTTTAATTTTAATTCATTCATGCTACTTGAACTGCTTTCTTTATTTATTTTAACAATTTTTGTTTCATTTTAATTTGAACCTATTTTAATTATTTAATTGTTAATTGATTTAAGTGTTAAGTAGTCAGCATGTTTCTGTTTGTTTCGAGGCAGACTTCCCAGCTGTGAGGCCCGCTCACCCGTGTCACCTAGTGGTCAGGAGCACAGGCTTTGGGGCCAGGCAGCTCTGGTTAGAATCCCAGTTTTGTTACCCACCAGGTGTCCATGCTGGGCCAGTCTCTTGAACCTCACCGCCCTCACCTGTGAGGAGGAAAATAGCACAGACCTCACAGGGAGGGCATTGACCACGGAGCTCGCTGCTGGGCCCATCGATGAAAGTCTAGCAACAGTTGCTATTTTATTGTCCTCTTTATTGTTTTGTGGGTCTTCAGAAAATTTGAAATGAGAGCAGAGGCTCTAAGTTAGAGCGGAACAGTATTAAGATATTGACAGGTTTGGCAATTTGAAGGGGCATAGTGGGAGAAATCACATCTGAATATATGTGTAGAACAAAAGCAAAAACAAATTAGTAAAGCAACTTGTTAAAACCTAAGTCGGGCATGTAGATAAGACATTTCCAGGGCAGAAAAGGTGGGGGGCAGTTAGGGGTCTAGGCCTCCCCAGACTGCCCACAGCTTACCCCAGTTTGATTTGGTGGTTCCCAGCTGCTGGTTTCAGCAGTTGGTCTCTCGGTCAGTCAAGAGCAGCCCATGATCTCACCCCAGGCCTTCACCCCAAGGACTCAAAAATCTAATGGGGAATTCCAGGCTGGTGTCTCCCACGCCTCCCCCATGCTCCATCTCTCTTTAGTGACTGCTCTGCAGGTCTGACTCGTGCTCCCTCATTTCCTTCATTTGGTCAATTTATTCCATTAGAACACATGATTTGGGTACTGAAGGATGAATAGAACTTTGCTAATCATAACAAAAAGATTGCTTTTTCTGGAAATTATAGCCATCCACCCCATTTGATGGATGCTAATCCTTCTGCCCAGACATTGTAATGCTGGACCAAGAGCCCGGCAACGTGCTGGTTCCAGCAGAACAGCCTTGTGGGACCAGTGCCCTGGGACTCGCGTGTGACCTACAATCTTAGTTTCCGTGTCACATCTTCCAAAGCAATTAAAACCACTTTACTCATAGATTGACACTGAACTCCCTTCTCTGCACCCAATTAAAAATATAATAATAACAACCTTATTAGATCTAAAATAAGCCCTGAATAGAAACAGTCTGTTTAAAAATCAATAAACTTTTCCTAATCCCTGCAGTGGAAAAAGAGACAGGCTCCTCTCTGTCTTCCCTAAAAAGTCAGTATTTATACAAAGCATTATGTTGCCGGATTCAGAGACGCAGAGGTGCCCGAGCTTCCACGTGGCTGCCTGTACCCTCTGAATTCTGCATGACTTATTTGGCTATAACTAATCTCGGCTCCGGGCTTGCTTACATTTTTGGGTTTCCCTGTCGCCTGGAATGCATCTCAGTGTTCTCATTAGTGCTGTCTTCCCGGCCCAGGCCCTCTCTCTCCTTGTGTTGCTGTTACTTTCTGTCCTGCCATTAGTAATCTTGACTGCTTGCAGCAGGCAGCCAGGCCCTGGTATGTTCCCCATCACACTGACACCCTCAGTTCCCGTGCCAAGGCTCAGACTCCCTGCCCCCTCCTTCCCCTCCCAGCCAGGGCCACTGAGGCCTTTACAGTAGACATTTTTTAAACTCTTTTTTCCTAAATATATTTTATGCTTTTTATAGATGACTACAAAGAAACATACTGAGCAATCCCCCTGATTCAGAATTAAACACTGCTACTTTTCTAGCATAATCCTTATTTTATTTCAAAAGTAATGCATCTCTTGATATGATAGGATGAGAATATCACTTACCTTCTTTCCCAAAAACTCCATGACAAAACATCAGACAAACCCAAATCGAGGGATCGTCTACAAAACATCTGTCCCGACTCCTCAAGATTATCAAGGTCATGAAAAATGAGCTGAGTCTGAGGAAATGTCACGGTCTGGACACCCCTAAGGAGACACAATCAGTATCTGTGATGTGGTCTCCTGGATGGGATCTTGGAGAAGAAAAGGGACGTTAAAAACTTTAAAAACCCTGTTGAAGAATTGGCCCTTAGTGTACAATAATGTATCATGTTGGTTCCGTGGTTGTGACAAATACACGAGGGTAAGATGTTAACAACAGGGGAAACTGGATATGTGGGAACTCTGTATTATCTTTGCAACCTTCCTGTAAATCTAAAACTATTTTCAAATTTAAAGTTTATTTTTAAAACAGGCTGCATGATCATTGGGGGGTGGAAATCCAGACAATATGTAAGTATATAAAATCAAAGACAATAGCCCTTTGCTCCTATCTCCCCATCTCAGGGTTGGCACCGGCCTTGTTTTCTGGAAATGTTTCCTCTTTATTGCACAGTTGAGCTCAGGCTACAAATGCAGTTTTGCATCCTGGCTTTTTCTGTTGTTGTTTAGCCTTACAGCATAAGCATTTTCTCATGTCCTTAAGAATCCCTTAAAGACCACTTTATAGGTTGCGTGATATTCATCGCATTGTCTTCTTGCCTAAATGTGCTGGGATCCAGCTCTTATGTTCCCATGAAATTAACTTTCATCACCTATGTCTTGGGGTGTTTCCTCCACCAAAGATCTGCTCTTCTACTTTCTCCAAGCAGCAAGGATGAGAGCAAAACCTTCCCCTGTGTTCTCCTGGGGCCCCAGGAAGCTTGTTTGGTCCAGTGTGTTTCCACCAGGTTCTATGTTACAGCCCTGCCTTTCTTGATCTCTTCCCTCATCTTTATCCTCATGATGTGGGGATCCATTGCGATCACTTTGGTGCTGTCATTGCTGATGGCTCAAATGTAGAATGTTTGAACCGTGATGTACTGTACTGAATGGTGTCCTCCTAAAAAAATTCATACCCACTCACAACCTCAGAATGAGACCTTATTTCAAAATAAATAGGGTCTTTAGCTCTGGCTGATGTGGCTCAGTGGATTGAGCGCCCACCTGTGAAGCGAAGGGTTGCTGGTTTGATTCCAGGTGGGGGCCCATGCCTGGGTTGTGGGCCAGGTCCCCAGTAAGGGACACAAGAGAGGCAACCACACATTGATGTTTCTCTCCCTCTCTTTCTTTCTCCCTTCCTCTCTAAATAAATAAAATCTTTTAAAAAATAGGGTCTTTACAGATGCAATTCTGTAGGATGAGGCCATACAGAGGCAAAGGTTGGAGTCCTACATGTACAAGCCAAGGGGCGCAGAGGATGGGCTAGGAGCAGATTCTCCTTCAAAGCCCCTACGAAGAAACCAGCTCCGCCAGGACCTTGGTTTGGACATCTGGTCTCCGAAAGCCTCCGAAATTGTGAGAGAATAAGTTTCTGGGGTTTTTTTTTTAATTATTTATTTTCAGAGAGAGGGGACGGGAGGGAGAAAGAGAGGGAGAGAAACATCGATGTGGGGTTTGCTATTGCATGTCCCCCTACTGGGGACCTGGCCCGCAACCCAGGCACGTGCCCTGACTGGGAATCCAACTGGGGACCCTTTGGTTTGCAGGCCAGCACTCAATCCACCGAGCCACACCAGCCAGCTGGAGCAAGTTTCTGTTGTTTTAAACCACCCAGGTTGCGGCACACTTGAACCCCCTCATCTGCTCTTTTGCTTTCCACAGTTTGTTAGCTCCGATGAAAGCGGTGACCACGTTTCACATTAAATGTAAAAATCCGGAAATGACGATTCCTGTGTTTTAAATTGGGTGCTATGCGGAGGAGCGTGATGAAGTCTCGCGGGATCCCGCCCATCCCGCGACGGGCCACGTCGCTGTGCCTGGGTCTCCGCGCCCTGGATGCTCGCCCTGCGTCAGTCACGGCTCGGCCGTCCACATCATCCCGTCTGCTGTCCCGCTGTCAAAGTGCTTGTTTTCAAGTCACCTTTACTTTATTTAGTAATGTCCCCAAAGTGCACGAGTAGTGATGCTACGCAGTGGGACACGTCGGATACGCCAAGAGAAGCCATGCAATGCCACCTCGGAGTGAAAAGGTGAAATTACTCACTCAGGCATTTCATCACCTCGCGTCATCACGAGAAGGGTGAGTACAGTACAGTAAGATACTTTGAAAGAGAGAGCACGACCTTATTCCTGTAACTTTTATTGCAGTATGTTGTGTAATTGTTCTCTTTTGTTACTTACTGGTGTTCATCTTTTACCGTGTCTGATTTATAAATTAAAGTTTATTATAGGTATTAGTATAATGTTCCGTACTCTCTGTGGTTTTAGGCATCCGCTGAGGGTCTGGAAACGACCCCCGTGGATAACGGGGGACTAAAGTGTTTTGCATACAGTGGGCTGTGGCCTCAGAGGGACCTGGGTCTGAGCAGAACTCTGGCATTTGCGTGGGGATGGGGTCACTGGTTCTTACTGTGAGGGCCAGGGAGGTATCTGGGGGCGTCTGCTGAGGTCACAGGTGCCAAGTTTTGAGGAAAAGTCTAATCAGAGTCCAGGTGTTTTGTGTCAGTTTCCTTCTCTTCAGTCATTCGCACCTGGTGGCCATTTCTTTCTGGTCAGACAGAAAGACCACAAAGATCATTTTCTCCCTTCTATGTGCATCTGTAGTATTTCCAGAAGATTTACGTTGTTGTTTGCCAGAATATGCTCTTAATATACAAAGCATCCAGGTTGCAAATGTGTTAATTGTAAAAGCTTCACCTGGCTAGTGTGGCTCAGTGGATTGAGCGCGGGCCTGCGAACCAAAGGGTCACCGGTTCAATTCCCAGTTGGAGCACGTGCCTGGGTCGTGGGCCAGGTCCCCAGTAGGGGGCGCGTGAGAGGCAACCACACATTGATGTTTCTCTCCCTCTCTTCCCTCCCTTCCCCTCTCTCTAAAAATAAAATAATAATAATTTTTAAAAATCTTGAAAAAATACAAGCCTTGGTTATGACAAAATGAATTACCTCAGCCCTTCATTTCTTTTGAACTACTTATAGTGAATTTATGTGTGCACACACACAAAAACCTCAGCCGTGACTGCTGTGTGCATTACCATTTTCTAACTTTCATAAAATGAGCTTATATTACTTTGATAAAGAAAACATTTTTATGAAACTTCCTTAAAAGTGGGGTGCTGCAGCCCTGACCAGTGTGGCTCGGTTGGTTAGGTATTGTTCTGCAAAGCAAAAGGTCACTGGTTCAGTTCCTGGTCAGGGCACATGCTTGGGTGGTAGGTTCAGTCCCCGGTCAGGACCTGTAGGTTGGGGGACGTGCAAGAGGCAACCGATCGCTGTTTCTCTCCCACACTGATGTTTCTCTACCTTTCTCCTTCCCTTCCTCTCTCTCTAAAAATAAATAAATAAGCTACTTTTTTTTAAAAAAGAGGGGTGTTGCATCTGCCACAAAAACTGATTTTGGATAGAGAGGTTCTCCTTAGAGGAGAGGCTTAAGGTTGATGAACAAAGTGTAAATGGGATGTTGGCAATAACTCTTCCACATGTGAGACCTGGGGACCACTCAGGCCCGAGGACTAATTGTCTTTACAGAGCTGTGAGGGACCATGAGGTCCTGAGGCCAGTGTGTGGTGACGGATCAACTCTTCTTCTGGGGGTGGTGCTAGACAGCAAAGTCTTGAAGGAGTTTAATGACTTTGAGTACAATGGAGGGGTCAGAATGGCAAGAAAAATCCCTTCTCAGTCTCTCCCTGGGCTGTTGTGCATGAAGCCCAAGGAAGGAGGGGGAGGTTTGTGGGCAGAAAAGAAAGCCCCTGTGGTTCACCACAGGAAGGCAGGCCACACCTGCGGAGATGCGCCTCGTGTCCTCTGAAGGTCCCAGCCTCACTTTCAGTATTAGTTACCCACTGCCACGTAATCTCAAAACCTAGTGGCTTAACACAAGTATAAACATTTATTACCTCATAGTTTTTGTAGGTAAGGAATTCGGGGTGAGTTAGGAGGATAATTCTGGCTCTGGGTCTCTCAGAGGTTGCAGTGAAGAGGTCAGCCAGAGTTGCAGTCACGCGGAGGAAGGACTGACTGGGCCTGGAGGATCGCTCCCAACAGGCTGGCTCACACATCGGACACGCTGGTGCTGGCTGCTGGCAGGCGGCCTCAGTTCTCGCCAAGTGGACTCCTGCATAGGGTTGGCTTCCCCCAGAGCCAGAGAGATCAAGAGAGACTCAGAAAGATGCTGCGGAAACTTTCAGGACTTAATCTCAGAGGTCACACACTGTATCATTTCCACAATATCCCATTGGTTACACAGGTTGGCCCTACTCAGTGTGGGAGGGGCCACAAAGGGGGGAGGTGGGGATCTCTGGCTGCCATGGCGCAGGCTGGCTGCCACACTCCACAGAGCGAGGCCATGCGTGTAGCTGCATCACCGGGTCCATGGCTGACTCAGTGCCTAGAAAGTTAACTCTGGGGCTGGGAACTTCCGAAACCTGAGCAAAAACTGTATTCCTTCTCAACCCTCAAAGTGAAGCATTCGAAATATGCCCAGCCACACTGGGAACCTGGGAAAGAGCCTGAGAATTATCCCAAAGAGATCAGAAGTCCAAGACAAACCTCCCTCTACTCTCACTCATCATTTCCCCCAACTCTTTTTTAGCCATTTTTTTATGTGAATCTTACACGTCATTAAATGCGTAAATCTTAGATGTACATTTGCTCAGTTTTGAATAATGCCTCATACCTTCATAACTCAAACCCCTATAGAAATACAGAAAGTTCCCTCATATTCCTTCCCAGTCAACACCCCCACCCCCCACCCCCCACACATACATTCTCAGGCAATCTGCTCTGATATCCTGCCACCACAGAGATGTATGTTCTAGAGTTTCAAATAAATGGAAATATACTCTTTTGTGTTTGGTTTCTTTTTTATTTGTCATGCACCAGTAATTGGCTCCCTCTTGCACTCTTTTTTTTAAATTTCAAGGTACAGAAAACTGAAAGGTAGTACAACGAACCCTCAGGTACCCTTGGCTCTGACCCACCAATTGTTAAAATTTTGCCACACTTGCTTTCTTTCAGTTTATCTCTCTCTTTACTGAACCCCTTGAAAGTTGCAGATATCAAGACTCTTCATCCTTAAATACTTCAGCATGTGCTCCTAAGAACAAAGACATTCCCCTGCATAACCACAATACCATTATCATGCCCAAGACATTTGATATCGATTCAATAATATTATTCAATATGTAGTCCATATTTAACTTCTCCAACAATGCTTTTTAGAGAAGGGCAGGTATACACTGTAGGAAGTGTGGTAGGGTCTGGCAGAACAAGGTCTGCTGTCCTGACCTTGACCCCTTCCTCTTCTCTCCTCCCACATTGCGTCCCCATCCCTTCTCCATGGCTATCTGGTGTACACTCAGTCCTGGCTTCGGTAGTCACCCAAATTTCCTGCAGCTGCTCAACTCCTGGGCAGTTTATGTCAGCAATATTTATAGGAACTTTCCTCCCCTCTCTTTGGCGGCCAGCCCCTGCACAGTGCACCCCACATACTCACACGTGCCCCTCCCCAGGGATCATGGGGTGAACCTCAGTAATGGACAGGAAAGGTACTGTAGACACTGGAAAATAATCCCCCCTCTCTTCATTTGTGTGTGTGTGTGTGTGCGCGTTCAGGTCTGACTGCTTGCACAAACCTCCCTGCTCTCAGCCTTTTCCCACAACAAGGCACAGGAAAGTTTTCCTGGGCTAAGAGTAAACATGTCTCTCCAACATACACACGTGCGTGCTCCCCCAGCAGCCTCAGACTCAGGTCTGACTCTTTCCCACCACCAACCCGACCCTGTGAGTCTCCGCTAGGGTGAGGCAGGAGCCATGCAGGCTGCCCAGGCCAGCACAGTGTTTGCCTGTAGACTCACAGTCCTCTCAGACAGCCCTGCAGTCTCTTTGCTCTGAGCCCTGGGTGAGCTAATGGGGCTTCCTACTGAACCCCAAACCCCCCTGGGGATCCCTCCTAACCTCAGTTCTCACTTGGTCTCAGGGAAGAAATACACACTTTGCTCCAGACAGTAATTGGTCATTCTAAGTATTTATGCTCAGTTCTGCCCCAGCCCCCTGCATCAGGGCAGTGATGAGCCTCTCACAGCAGCTGGGAGGCAGGTGAAAGGTGGGCCCAGGCACAGAGTTCACAGAGAGCCAGCAACGGGCTGATGGCCTGGCCCATCTGGCAGAGCAGCATCAGACCCCAGCAAGCCCTCCCCACCTGCCCGCTTGGGAACAGTCCGGGGCTGTGCAAAAGGAGCTGCATATTTACTTTGAAGACTTTATTCTACCCTTAGTTACTGCCCATGTCTGAAAGCCTGGCCTCGTGAACACATGGCAGAAGTTCCTTCTGCTTCCTTGTCTAGTGGTTGGAAGCAAGGAATCAGAAAAGTAACTTTTTGGTACACAGAGGTGTGTGGCTATCAAAGCAGATTTCAACGCTTTGCCAGAAAACTCTGGCCCTCACCTGCACCTGCCTGCTATTTGTGACTCAGTTCACTGTAGGAGTCCCTCCCTCAGAAAGCTCTGCACCGTGCTTGCAGGGAAGGCCGCCCTCTCGCTTCCAGCCTTGCGGAGTGCCTTTTTGTAAGACTTTCACGTAGTTGGGTTTCCAGGATGGAGTCATGTTGTTAGACCAACCGGGGAGTGGAGTGGGGAGCAGTAATTGCCAGGAAAGTTCACCAGGTATTTTGAAAGTCAATTCAAAAATATAGTCCCTTTGTCATTTCCAGAGGCCGGGAGAAGAGTTAGAAGGAAAGGGTGACAAAATTGAGAGAAATGAGAAGGAACCCACCTTGTGCCTTCAAGGCTTCATCAAGCACCCACCTCCCTTTTCCACGATCAGACCCTTTCCTAAGGGCCGTGGCTCATTGGGAGCTCCCCTTTCTGTGGGTCCCTGTGCACTTTTTAAATCTGGGTCATTCCTTCGAATGTTTACTCATAGGTTGTATTAGAGATCTGAAGTGGTTTTCAAAAACATAAAATACAAATTAAAAACGCAGGTATAATATTGGCACAGAGAAAAGCGCAGTCTTATACAGAAGCTGAAAGGGCGCCAGAAGTTTTCTCTAAGTTTCCGGGAGGCCAAATAAAGGGCACGCCATCCCTGCAAGGGCCGCACAGGGTCCTTGGGTGTGATCAGGCTGATTTTTAGGGGGACATCTTCTCTGAAAACAGAACTGAGAAGGATCTCCACCGTGGGCCCAGCCAAGGGGCCTGCTGCACCTTCTCATCTGAGAACACTGCTCATTTTTCATGACAGCGTGGGCTGTTTGTTTTGTTTTGTTTTTTGGTTGTGGTTCTTTCTCTTTTTTTTAATCAAAGTCACAAGTTGGCTCAAATAACATTGTCCTGCTGACTAATTCCTTTGGTAGAAATGAGAAAAACATAAGTCAGCGCAGATGGACAAGGAGGAATCACAGGAAGAGGGAAAGGGTGGGAGGGGCATTTTACAGCTTATCAAGATCAAAGGACAGAAATGCAGGTGGAAAAAAACAAACCAAAAACCAAAACCCAAACTTCCAGACCAGGAGTTTGCTGCATCCCCAACACAGCCTCCATCACAGTGATTGGCCCAGAGTCGTTCCAAGTGGCTGTTCTTTGTCACATTGGCATTAGCCTTCCTATTTGTATCTTAAAAATGTGCATTTAACAACTGCTTGCTTCCTTATCTGCTCTTCAGTTGACAGAAGAATTACAGAGCTTGATGAGGCTGCAGTGTTTCAATTTGCCAGCAGGTGCCGTCAGCTAACACGATTCAGAGAAACCTGAAAATGCAAAAGCCTTTGTCCCTACTTTAAAACTTTCCATGCCTGCAGGCTGGGTGGAGGTGGGCCAAGGTGGGGAAAATGAGGACATCTGTAATAGTGTCAACAGTAAAAATTTAAAAAATGAAAAATAGCTGTGGCTGGTGTGGCTCAGTGGATTGAGCGCCGGCCTGTGAACCAAAGGGTCGCTGGTTCGATTTCCGATTCCCGGTAGGGGCACACGCCTGGGTTGCAGGCCAGGTACCCGATGGGGGGTGCGCATGAGAGTCAGTCACACATTGACGTTTCTCTTTCTCTCTTCTCCCTCCTTTCCCCTCTGTCTAAAAGTAAATAAATAAAATCTTTAAAAAATAATAAATAAACTTTTCATGGAACTTAAATGTGGGCAAAATACAAATTCCTAACTATGACATCTTAGGCCTTTCAGATTTGATCTAACTCACTTTTTATGGCCTTAGATCTTACCACTTCGGGCACTCATTCAATCAGCAGAAGTTTACTGAACATTTATCTTTTATAAGGGGCTATGTTGGGGGCTGGTGATGAAAAGATAACAGAGATGTCATCTCTGCTCTGGAGAAGATCACTGCCTGCTCCACCTAGGAAAGGGCTAAGCTACTATGTTAAAGAGACAGCTACACACACACACACACACACACACACACACACACAATGGCTTAAAGAAGATCTGGATTATTTACGTCTCCATCTGGTTATGTGGGCATCTGGCTTCTTCCCATCTTGTTGAGTGTCACCACCCATAAGATCCTCTTTTTGTGTCATCATCAATAGGCAGTTGTCCTTGGTCACACGGGCAAAGCTGAGTCACATGAGTACATCTGTGCTTCACTTGGGAAAAAGAAAGAGAAACAGTGGAAGAGAAGAAATTTCCTTTTAAGCCAGAAACACAGAGGGTGCACCCACCCTTTACTCACATTCCAGGGCATGGACCTGGGCAAGTGGCCACATCTAACTGCAAGCGAGGCTGGGAAATGTAGCCCGAGCTAGGCCGCAGCACGAAGCCAGCAGTCTGATCAGAAAGCACCTCTTTTTCATACAACCTGACTTTACTTTTAATTGATTCATGCGACAATTTTGTGTCTTCTAGCTTTGCTTTTGATTGTAATTGCACTCTCAGGGTTTAAAAATGCCAGTTCCTAGAAACTCATGGTGACTAGATGGTCCTGTAGCAGTTTACTGGGCACGTTTCATATTTCTGAGACATGTTACTGCCCGTCAGAGGTGACGGGTATTATCATAATGGCAAGTGAGTTGCCGAAATTCCAGCAAAATGAAACTTAGGATCAAGTTTATTTTCTACTTATGAGAATATGACATTTGAGTTGGCTTCTTTATGCTGTGAAAAAAAGGAGAGATATGGAGAGATACTACCCGTCTGCTCCTAGGTGGTTTCTGTAAGTTGTACCCAAAAACCCCAACTTGAACTCCTCCACAAAGCATTTCTTGACTTTTTCAGGCTAAGTCGACTTCTCCATTTTCTGAACTTGATTCTTAAGCTATGTCACTGCACTGCACTGTATCCTCCTGTTTATCTACTTATGTGGAAGAGACTGCTAGTTTTCACCAATTTCTGTTCTTTCCCTCTTCCTTAGTCATAAAACTTCCCTTCCCCAAGCTTTGTGTTTGGCACATGGCTGAATGGAATAAAGCTGACATTTGTCAGGTTCTCTTACTGAGATGCAAGCAGAAATAATGTGTGAGAGCTTTCAAGAAGCCCTTTGCTGCTTCTCTTCCCTATTCCTGCTGGTTGGAATAGCAGTGTAATGGCTGGAGCTATGGCAGCCACCTGAGACCATGAGATGATCTTGGGAATGGAAGGCATGTGCATTAGAGTAACAGGAGAGAAATTGTGTTTCACAGCACTATAGTGTACAACACTATCTCCGAGTTACTGCATTATATCATTTTTGAGAGAGGACTAAACTTCTGTTTTAAGTCACTGTTGTTTTGGGCTCCTTTGTCACTCCAGCCAAACATAATCCTTACCCTACAACTCTTGTTCTTGGAACTTTCCAGTACACTGTGAGCCCTGGAGACCAAGGACTAATTTTTAATCATTTTTACATTTCTAGTGCCCTTTCTTCAGACTATATTCACGTATGAGACAGAGTTCACTTTGACCCTAACCAGACTGGTTCCAATCTGCAAGTGATCTCTTGGACCTGCTGAGTAACACTAATAGGCTTTCCCAGTCCACTTACTCCCTTACTCTTGTAAGCACGATTTCAAACCCACTCTACTCTCCTTAGATGCCCTCACTATCAGCAGGCGACCTTCCTCCCACTGTACAGTGAAATAGAAGTGGCTGAGACAGCAATTGCCTCTTCTTCCCAAAACCAAACAAAAAGCCAACCTTTTCCTCTTGTCATGGCAAGGGTGCTGCCCCTCCTCCCGAAAGCTACATTCTTGCCTTGAATCTTGACCAAAAGCCCTTCATATGAACACAAAACTGCCCCTTATCCCTTCTCTCTCCTGTTATCAACCTCTGGCTCCTAGGTCCTTTCTATTAATTCCATAACATGCACAGATCATTTCTAGAAAGAACAAAACAAAACACACTCCCTTGACACACCATTTCCACTTATATCCCCTTTGCAACCAAACTTCTCCAAAGGGTGGTCTCACTTCCACCCCATCAGCAGCATCACCAAAGATGCTCCTGCTGCTAAAGCCGAAGGATGAGCTTCAATCCTCTTCTTAACCTTTCAGCAGTGGTGAAATGCATTGACCTGGAAGTGTCTGCTCCTTTGGCTCCCATGTGTCCTTCCTGTCACCTGGCCTTGTCCCTTCCCTCTGCGGGCCCTTCCTCTTCGGCTTAGCTAGGCTTAGCTATTATCATAATGACTGAGCCGAAGGGACCTGAAGGTACTAGTTTTATACTCTTTCTTGCTCTATCCTCTCTCCTTTGTGACCTTCTTTGTTACAAAAGCCTCTGGCACCCTCTATAGGTGGACAAATCACACACTTATCTCTCTAGCCCAGACTTGATAGCCTGTAGCCAATCTGACACATCCTCCTTGCAATCTGCAAGCCATCAGGAACAGAACACTTTGAAATACCAAACTCTAGACCTTCCCTCCAAAAACGCACTGCTGTCCATCAAGTTGCATATGCCAGAAATCTAGATGGCATCCTTAATACTTCTCTCATCCGCACATCCAGTGTATTCATTCCTAAACATTATTGATTTTATCTCCAAGATATCTCTTGAATCTGTCTACTTCTCTGTTTTATAATCAGAATCACCCAAGTTCAAGCTGTCATCTTCCATCTCCTGGGCTACTGTAATAACTTCTTAACTGTGTCTCCCTATACCCACGTTCACCCCTCTCTATTCTGTTCTAAACTATTAAAAAAATAAACTGAAGCATATGAAAATTTTGACTTTATTTGGGCAAGAATAAAGTCATATTGGGCAACATCCAGTGTAGCGGATAGAAAGGAGCTCTGCAGAGCCATACAAAAAGGGAAGACTTTATAGGCAGAAGAGAGCAGGACAAAGAAGTCATACTAGGAAAAAAGTGTGTTGGTTATTGCAAAATTACTTTCCATTAGGGGATGTCAGAAGCTTAGCTGGCAGATTGTCTAACTAGTACTGATTAGGGAGGTGATCCTAATTGACTGGTTTAACATTCCATTTCTGGGAGAGATGAAATTGTAATTAAGTCTTGGTTTGATGATGTGGGACTTAGCGTAAGTGACGCTACTTTGGGTCTGTTGTCCTGTTCTTAACGCCATACAACAGTAAGAATGAGCATTTCAAAGCGCAGATCAGAGCATAGCACCTTATATTCATATATGTGCTTACAATGTTTCAATAGCTTCCCATTGCTCTTAGGATTGAGAAAAGGCAGCTCCCTAAGCAGTCCACAGGGATCTTCATGGTCTGGTCTGTTCCTCCCTTTTTCTCCAGCATCCTGGCATGCCACTCCAACCTTTCTCATTACTTCATACTTGCCATGATTCCTTCCAGGACAGGGCATTGGCATGAATCACACCCCTGCTTGGAAACTGCTTCCCTCCTCATTTCACCTGGTAAACTCTTGACTTGGTTGTTCACATGTCACCTCCTCAGGGAAGCCTGCCGTGAACTCTCTGGCTGGGTCTATGCCCATTATTATTCATGGGTGTAACTCTCCTTCCTGTCCCACTTGTCACAGGTATAATCTTCCATTAGTTTGTGGGATGGGTTGATTGATGTCATATTCACAGTTACATCCCCTCTGTGGTTCTTTTCTTCTCCAGTTAGACTGGTCATCAGTGTCCTGGAGGCAGGGGCCTATCTTACACTCATTAATCTCCTTCAAAGGGCCTGGCCTGTTGCTGGTGTCTAGTTGTGACTGGAATAGTTGGTAGGTTCTAAGCCCCTTTTCACAAAAGTATGGGTTTACATATGAATAACAAATCCTTCCTTAATGGTACTACATATCCTTGTGTACATGGTCACAATGCTCCTGCCCTGCACCTAGGTAGTTTAAACAGCTGCCTATTAGCCTGTAAGCCACTAGAGTCAGAGAATAGGTGATTCATCCATCCATTTATGCTCTTACACAGATATTTAATCAACAAATGTTCACTGACATCAGGCAGAGTGGTAAGCAATGGGGGATACCGAGACGAAGAAAACACAGTAGCCAAAGACACAGAAGAGCCAGTGAGAAAGGAGCACAAGCTGAAAACTGGTTCATATTTTACTAGGCAAGCCCTGAAGCAAAGGGCTACATGTGCCCAGAATGTGTGCCTTTATCAGTGAACTCAGATGGGCAGTTTAAGGCCCTGGCCAAGGGCTGGTTGCTTAGACTTGTGGGAGGGAAGAAGAATATGCACCATGAAGTAAGGGCTGGAATTGAGGGAAGGCTCTGAGAGCCCAGAGGGAAGAGGACCTCAAACCTATGGAGAGATGAACAGGCCCGGAAAGGAATGAAGTGCCAAACAATTCTCCGGCACAAGGTAAGCATGGACATTCTCCTCTGACTCAATTGCTTTGTCCCAGTAGAGGCCAGGGCCACCAGGGAGCGCACAGGGAGAGCGGGTAGAGAGGAGAAGGAAGGGAGGTCATTAACAGAGGAAAGGAGGCCTTGACACACACTTCACAATTTTGCTCTGGTTTGACTCTGAAAATATTTGCATTGCAGACATGCTGTCTCTGAGGCAGAGACACCCAATCAGAGCTGAACAAGTGAACCCACACGGGCAGGTAGCATCCAGGCCCCCCAAGGGTACCAGTGACATGCTAAGCCTGGAATGTTGATATGCTAATTAGCAGCAGCCCCTTCCCAGCCTTGCCCACCACCCAATTGCAATGGGCCGCCAAGGTGGAGTGGCTGGGAGAGGCAGTTCTGTGCAGCAGAGGTTTAGGTTGTGTTGGTGAAGAGGAAGAAGAAGAAGAAGATAGGGCTCAGGGTTGTCCCACATTGCTTCAATTTATGGAGGCTTTCATTTCTGGAACCAGAGATTCCACTCGCATATTGAGTCCAGAAGCCAAAACCCCTTTGCTAGGCCTCCAGCAAGATGTGTTTTAGATCTTTAACAATGATTGATAATATTACATATATTCATTTTATGGAGTAGAACACCTCACATATGTTGTACAATTTGAGACAGGAAACAACTCAGTGAGGTGGGTGACTTGGCTGAGGTCACACACATGGTTGGTTAACGGGCAAAGCTAGTATGGAAATCCCTGTCTGCCTAGTGTCAAAAGAACTGCTTTATTTTTTTTTACCCAGAGAAAGGGAATAGCAACACTTGCCTATGGGGTGGTCATGAGGATGCAATGAGAAAATCTACATGACGTGGCCAGGAGAGCTCCCCGTGCACAATACCTTTAGTTCCTGTAGCCAAGGGTGACCAATTCCTGATAAACCACAATACAGAGAACATGGTCTTGTCCTGGGCCAGAGTTGGCCTGTGCGTGTCTCTCTCTCTGTCTCTCCTCTCTCTCCTCCCCCTGACTTTCTCTCTCTCACACACACTTTCTTCCTCTCCCTCCCTCTCTTTCTCTTTCTCTGATCTCATGGTGTGTGCCTGTTGATTGATGCTCAAAGATGGCATCCTCTAGCCATCCATTCTCCCTTCCCAGTAAAAATACAAAAGTCTGAATGAAGCCTTGGCCAATGTGGCTCAGTTGGTTGAGCATTGTCCCATAAACCAAAAGGTCACTGGTTCAATTCCCAGTCAGGACATATGCCTGGGTCGCAGGTTCAGTTCCCTGGGCTGTGTACAGAAGGTAGCCAATCAGTGTTTCTCTCTCACATCAATGTTTCTTGCCCTCTCTTTCTCCCTTCCTTTTCCTTTCTCTAAAGTAAAAAATAAAATAAAACTTCATATCCTTAAGAAACAGTCTGCGTGAGTAAGAAACAGCAAGGAGTTGGGAAGGCTTCTAAGACCATCACTAATTATTATTAAAAAAACAGCTAATCATTGTAATGTGGTGCCTATCTCGGCCCAGTGCTGGAGACGACAGTAGTCTGGATAGGAAGTGGGAATAACCAGAGGGTGCAAAAGCATCTCCTGATGCCTCTAACCTACCAGCCGTAAAAGTCTTACTAGACACAGTGGTGCTCAACCTCATCATATCCAACTCCCCCTTTTTAAAAAAAATTATAAACACTATTATTATCATGAAATAAAATTTTAAATCAATATAGTTTGCCTTTGATGGGATATTGACTGTGAGAGGACACACAGGAGGCTTCTGGAGGTATCAAAAGTGTTCTGTATGTTGATGTGGATGGTGCTTACATGGCTCTGTTCCTATATAAAAATTTATTGAACAATGGATCTTCCTGTATTGTTTTTTTACAACTTTATGTGAATCTAGTTATCTCCATAAGAATTTTAATAAAAAATAAGAACCAGGTAAATTTTATTTTATATGTATTTTATTACAATTTAAAAAAAATGAGATGGGTCCCTGACCAGTGTGGCTCAGTTGGTTGGGTGTCATCCCACAAAGCGAAAGGTCGCCAGTTTGATTCCCAGTCAGGGCACATGCCTGGGTTGCAGGTTCAGTCCCCAGGCAGGGTGCTTACAAGAGGCAGCCGATCAATGTTTCTCCCTCAACATTGATGCCTCTCTCCCTCTCTTTCTCCCTCACTTCCTTTCTCTATAAAAATAAATAAATAAAATCTTTTTTAAAAAATGAGATGGGATTATGCCTATCAGATTGGCAGAAATTGAGAAGTTTAATAATATTCAATTTGGCAAGGATATGATAAAAAGGGATATTTTTAAACTCTAGTAGGAGCATAAATTAGCACAATGACTGTGGAGAACAATTCAGGATTACCTAGTAAGACTGAAAACGTAAATGCACTGTGAGATGGCATATTCGTTTACGGCCATAGCACCTGAATGCCCCGATCTCACCTCATCTCAGAAGCTAGGCAGGGCTGGGCCTGGTTAGTACTTGGATGGGGGATGGCATATTTCCTTACAATTACTACCAAGAAACACTCCCAAACATGAACAAGAATATAGGTATGAGACATTCTTTGGAATATTGTTAGTAATGGTACAAAATGGAAGACAAAGGACTCATCAGTTTTTTCTTTTATTTAAAACTAAAAAGTAAGTACTGTGCAAAATTTAACATAAATCAGGAAATGTGGACGGAAACATCTAATTTGATTCCACGGTTCGAGGAACTTTGCAGGGCCCAATAGGCATATTGGTAAGAAATTGTGGCCCTGAGCAGTGTGGCTCAGTTGATTGGAGCATCGTCCCGTGGACCAAAAGGTTGAGGGTTCGATTCCTGGTCAGGGCACATACCCAGGTTGCAGGATCAATCCCCAACTGGGGTGCATACAGGAAGCAACCAATTGATGTTTCTCTGACATCAATGTTTCTCTCTCTCTCTCCCATTCTCTCTCCCTCTCTCTCTGTCTTTCCTCTCTCTCTCCCTTCCTATCTCTCTAAAAGCATTGAAAAAATATGTTCTTGGGTGAGGATTACAAAAAAATTTTTAAATAAGAAATTGTAGTTAAGGATAAAATTAAAATAATATTTTTCTTTTAAAAAGTCACATTTTATGTTGCCTGCCAAAACTGTAACAGATAAATAATGTACTATGCCATTAAGACATTCCTGTTTATTTAAAAACCTCCAGAGAAGGAAGCAGATGAGCCTTGGAGTTAACTCAGAGGGATGGGAGTTACTGCTTGGCTAATTATAAACAGTATTTTCAGAACTCTTGAAAACACTAAGGAAAGTACAGCCCTGAGGAGCCAGGAGTCACTGGTGAAAAATACCAGTGCGATACTCAAGATTCAGGATTTTAAGAGGTGATGTGCCTGGCACCGGCACATCTGTGGAATCAAAAATTGGATTCATCCATGGGGTGCAGTGGTAGCCATACCCCAGTAATCCTAGCCTCCTGGAATCCATGCCCTTCTGTGGCCTTGTCCCACAGTGATTCAGAGCTGGTCCCATGTGGCCAATAGAATACGGTGGAAATGACAGCATGTGGCTTTCAAGACTAGATCATAAGTGGATGTGCCACATTTTGTTTATCCATTCATCCTATGATAGACATTTGGGTTGTCTCTACTTTTTACTATTGTGAGTAATGCTGGTTTGAACATATGTATATAGGTTTTTGTGTGGACATATGTTTCATCTCTTGTAGATACATTCCTACAAGTGTAATTGCTGGGTCATATGGTAACTCTATGTTCATCTTTTTGAGGAATTTCCAAACTGTTTTTAGAATGCGGATGTACCATTTTATAATTCCACCAACAATGAATAAAGGTTCCAGTTTGTCCATATCCCCCCCCAACACTTGTTATTGTCTGTCCTTTTTATTTTCCTGCTTTGTTTTGATTAAGTATAATATTATGCCCTTACTTTTATTTTCAACCTACCTATACCATTATACTTGAAGTTTATTTCTTGTAGACATTATAGAGTTCAACATTTTTTATACTCTGTCAATTTCTGTCTTTTAATGGGTGAATTTAGACCATTTACATTTAATGTATTATTGATCTGTTAGGGTTTATGTCTGCTATTTTGTTTTTTGTTTTCTGTTTTTTCTCTGTTTCATTTTTCTATTTTCTTTTCCTATCTTCCTTTACTTAAACATTTTCTATTTATTATTGTGTTTTTAGTATATCTTTTTGATTAGCTTTTTTAGTGATTGCTCTAGGTATTGTATATACATATCTGGTCACAGTTTAGTTGTATTGATATACATAAAAAGTTATATTCAGAAATGTTTCAAAAATAAAAATACTTTCTTTAAAAAAATACTATATATTCAGGACAAATGTACTGGATCACATATTTGAAAAAAACAGATGTTAACTAGGACTAACTTAGACAATCTTAGTCCTTGGCCTCTTGTTTTTCAGCTCCAAACACCTCTTAAATGCTTTTCTCTATTTTGCTAATTTTACCCTCCATAGTACACAAAACAATGTGCAATTAGTTATTTTTTAAATCTGTTTTCCCCATTAAAATGAGAGTTCCATGAGACAAAGACCCATCTTAGTCTTGTTTACTGTTGTAACCCATAAGCCTAGCATAGTGCTTTGCTCACAGTAGGCACACATAAGGAATTTTTAATATGTGAGTATGAGATTGTGATATAGTAAGAAACATATATTTGGTTCCTTGCACAAGGACTTCTAAAACCCTTGAAATTTCCTGATTGATAGGTGTTAGAGGAGTGTCTTTTATTATTCATAATACCTGAATTATGCCAATGAGGTGACGCTTGGTGGGGTCCTGGATAGCTTCATGATGATTGCCAGAGGAACCAACCATGTGGTTAGAGGGTTGGGACTTTCAGTCCTACCCCTGACAGGTGAGGAAACTGAGTTAATCACCAATGGCCAATGATTTGATCAGTTATGCCTTTATAATGGAACCTCTATAAAACCCCTAACCTATAGGGTTCAGAGAGTTTCTGGATTGGGGAGCACATCCAGGTGCTGGAAGGGTAGTGTGCCCAGAGATAGCGTGAAAGCTCCACACCAAATCCCCTCCCCAGTCCTTGCCCTGTGCATCTCTTCCATTTAACTCTTCCTGAATTGTATCCTTTATAATAAACTGGTAATTGTGAGTGAACCCTTTTTCCTGAGTTCTTTGAGCAATTCCAGTGATTTTATAGCTAGTTGGTCAGACGTATGAGAGGCCTAGACTTAGCCTATTAATTGGCCTCCAGTGCGGGGGCGGTCTTGTGTGACTGAGCTGTTAACCAGTGGGGTCTGCAGTAACCCCCGGTAGATAGTATCTCCAGTTGGTGTCTGGAGAGTCGGAGAACTGGTTGGTGCAGACGAAAAAAATCCACGCATTTGGTATCAGAAGTATTCTAAGTAAAAACAGATCATAGTAGTGGGAATTAGTGTAGTCATTATGGATCACTGCTTAACAAGCTGCCCCAGAACTTAGTGACTTAAAACAAAACCACTTATTTGTTTTTTTTTAAATTTTAGTATAGTCCACTTTATTTTTTAAATTTTTCTTTTGTTTTACAGTTGTTCCAATTATTTCCCCTTTTGTCCCCCTCCACCCAGCCTGCCCCCCGCTCCCATAGTCAGTCCCCAACCCATTGTCCATGTCCATGGGTCATTCATACATGTTTCTTGACTAATCCCTTCACCCTCTTCCAAACTTTCAAACACTTCCCCTCCCCCCTCCCCCCTGTTACTGCTATCAGTCTATTCTGTGATTCTATGCCTCTGGTTTTATTTTCTGATTAGTTTACTGTTCCTTAGATTCCTCTTATAAGTGAAATCATATGGTATTTGCCTTTCACTGACTGCCTTATTTCGCTTAGCATGATAGTCTCCAGTTCCATCCATGCTGTCACAAAAGGTAGGAATTCTTTCTTTCTGCTGCTTAGTATTCCATTTTGCAAATGTACCAGTTTATAAAACCATTTATTATTTCTTATGATTTTGTGATTTGACTCGGAGGTTCTTTTGCTGGTCTTGCTTGGCTCTCTTAAGAAGCTGCACTCAGCTGGTGTGTTGGCTGGGGCTAGGAGGTCTAAGGTGGCCTCCTTTGGCAGGGGTAGTTGGAAGAGCGAGACCTCTCTTTTTACAGAGGGTGAACTTCTTCACATGGCATCTGGATTCCAAAAGAGTAACCCCCAATGTATAAATGCTTATCAAGCTTCTGCTGTGACATAGTTGCATCTCATTATCCAAGCCAGTCATAAGGCCAAGGCCAGAGTTAATGTCCCCAAAGGCAGGAATACCATGAATACCAGTGGGCCTGATTCACTGGGAGCCTTCAGTGTAAGTCTATAATTTTAAGTACATTATCCAATAATTGTTATTGTCATCCCTTTTTATAGATGAGGAAACTAAGTTCCAGTGAGGTCAAGTAACATATACTTGTCCAAGGTCTATTGCAATTAAGTGGTGGGAAATTCTAATTTTTGATTTCAAAGTCTGTACCTTCCACTTTATCACAGGATCCACCTGGGGAAACCTGGGGTAGAAAAAGATGCAATTCATGAGAGAACTCCAACCCATATTTGTATTTTAATGGGAAGCATGGAAAGCTTTATTTTTTGCTTGCATGTAATGAAGAAGATTAATGAATGAGGTAATATGGGTGGAGGAGAGTTTAAAATAGGTCAGTTTTTACCTTGATGGCCAAACCATCCCACGATCTCAATGAGTTTGATGGTTTCTTAGCTGTCGTCATATAATATTTACACATAATTCTCTGCCCTGCTCTTACCTGTGTACCATCAGTTGTTCACCATTTGTTAGGAGTTCCTCCTGCTCTGGGTCCACACTGCCTGCACATTGTCTGAAGCACAGCAGGCTCTCAACCAATGTTTGTTGAGAGAATGAATGAATGAAGGAAGGAAGGAGCAGAAGTCAGGGAGGCCAACAATGAACTCTTTCACAGTTTGCCAGGGACCCTGAGGAGAATCAGTGAATAATAGGGAGTGAGGCATTAAGTGTGAGGAATAATGAACTATGTATTATTTGAAGAACAAAAAGGAGTTCGCAGAAGCAGATGTTTTAGTTAAACAAATAGGTTAAAAAAATTGTTAACCTAAAAAAACTCATCTTAAAAGCAGTTTGTGCTTATAAGTACTTTTGTCAACATTTTCACTTAGAAAATCTCTCATTCATTTCAGCCCCGTCTGGTGTTCTGTTTTGTTCGGGTGGAGGTTGTTGCTTTTTTTCCCATAACTGTTTTTTATGAATAATTTTCTAAGTTGACAGGGAGGAGTCCCACCCCACAGCACAGCCGTCGTCTCTTACTTATTCTACATCTTTCAGCATTGATATCAAGAATTTAAATTTTCTTCTCCAGTTGGAAGTAAGGGCTTGTCCTAAAGAAACTTTGTTAAAAACTGCAGGAGTTGGGAGGTTTTATCGCTCGAGATATTGAACTGTTTGGGATTAGGATTCTGGTGACACTAGGCACAGCGCAGGACAGGGGTTAAGCAAAACTTAAATTAAAATATTAACTTATAAAATTAAGTAGAAGTGCACACACTAAATGTGGTACTCTCCACTATTTTTGAACACCATATTTAAGCAGTGTTGGTGGATTGTTCTTAAAAAAAAAAAAAAAGAGCCTCTAACAGAAAGAAAGGAAGGAAGGGTAGATCTTTTAATAATACTAACTACTTCTGAAAAGAACACTAAGATTTAAAGTGGTCATTTTACATCCATATGAAATAGAGAGAGGTCCGAAGTGTGTTTAGAACTGGTTCTCATTCAGTCGGTGTTAAAGGAATCACAGGCAACGCTGAAGTTCACCTGCTCGTTCACAAATGGACAGTGATCTTTCCTCAGTTTCTCAGCACAACCAGTAAGGGCTGCCATCATCCCCTGTGCACCCAGACTATGAAGGCAGGGGACTCCTGGGGCCACTCCTAGTTCCAGATTTTTCTGGCATTTTTCAGAAGGGTCTGCAGCTCGTGTAGACTTTTTCCCCTGGAAACTGGTGACAGGTGGTAAAGCCAGGGCTGAATGGTAGTAAATTCTGGGGGCCTGGGACAGAGCTCCAGGAAGCTGGCATGGATTTCAGGTTAGTTCCAGACCGTGTCTTGACCTAAAGGAATGCCTTTATGATACAATTTCTGGAAACAGTCAGAAGGCCTGTGGGATAAGGTTAGATAATTTCCATAATGATAGCAGACATGCAACGCTTAGTTTAAAAAGAGCCCCTACAGGCTTCATCTCAACTGAGCGAGTAAGGCAGGCATAATTGACCCTAAGTTACCTAAAAGCAAACGAGGACTTTATGAAGGCCGTACTGGAGCCAGACGGCAAAATCAGGGCTAGAACCCTGGTCTTCAAATTAACTGAAGAGGCAGAAGCCTGGAACCATCAGAACCACCTCACTCTGTTTCTGTGGGGTCACAATAGCTACCACCTAGTGTAATTGTGAAGACTGAGTGAGCTAAGGCATGTGGAAGCAGTCTGTAAACTTGTTAAGTACTTCCCTAATAGCAGTTATTTGTATGAATAATAAGACCGTGAAAAACTGAATGGCACAGAAGGACCCATAGCTGAGCTTGTGGACTATGCATAGTGTAAGGACAGAGCCTCAACTCAACTAACACATCAGAGGCAGATGCTAGAGATGGATAAAAAAGCCAATGTGGTCTTCCTCCATAAGGTGAGGGCGATACAGCAGCTCTCGAATCTTCTACAGCACAGTGGTTAAGAGCAGGGCTCTGGGAACAAGCTGCCTGGGTTTGGGTCCTATTTCTACCATGTGCCAGTTGTGTGAACTTGGCAGGATGTGTATTCTCTCTGTGCCTCAGCTCTGAAATGAGAGAAATAACATCTACCGCACATCGTTGTTTCTTGTGTATAATAATGCTTGGCCCATAGAAGTGCAAAATAAAGGTTAGCTGTTATGATTGTGGCCATCACTCACATGTCCTGCTTCCTACAGTGCTTTCCGCCTCTGTGTTCAGCAGAAGCCCCACCCCTGAACATTTCTGCCAAATTTGACTTTTTGTTGTATATGCTGCAGATCCCCTGCGGGCTGGAGTCAGGACTGTTTGGGTTGGCGTTGTATCCCCGCTGCCTAACAGGGTGTTGTGGACTGAATTGGGCCCCACCCCCAAATTTATACGTTAAAGCCCCAGCCCCCAATGTGACTGTGTTTGGAGATGGGGCCTTTAGGGAGGTAATTAAGGTTGAAGTCATCAATGAAGTCATAGGGTGGGGCCCTGACCCGACAGGATTGGTATCCCAGGAGAAGAAGAGGAGACACAGTGGAGACAGAGAGCTCCCCCTGCACACACACAGGAAAGGCCACTCGAGGGCCCCAAGAGGAGGCAGCCATCCGCGGGCCAGAAAGGGTTCTCACCAGAAACCAAACCTGACGCAGCTTCATCTTGGACTTCCGTCCTTCGGAATTGTGAGAAAATAAATTTCTAGTATTTAAGTCCCCAGTCTGTGGTGTTTTCTCACAGAAGTCCTCACAGACTGATACACACGGAGTGCCCTGAAAATTTGTTGAATAAATAAATGGAAGGATGACAAGTCCCCTGCTCTCAAGTATTGTACCAGCTGGCAGAGTGGCAATTGTCAACCGTATTCATCTCGTGGCACATGTAAGCTAATTACTAACATTCTGCGGCACACCAAAAAATAGATTTTTTGCTCATCTGACAAAAAAACAGGTATAATTTTGATTCATTCACACCAGATGGCCATTCTTTTGTTGGCTGTTGTTACCTTTTATTTGACAATCTAAGAGAAAAGAAGTCAGTGCCCCTGACTAAATAGTCAGGTTTTGATATTTTAAAAATTCTTGTGGTGCACCAGTTGCAAATGGCTGTAATAGCGGCCTGTCAAGAAGTACTTATGATGTAATAATTACAATGATTTAAATATTTACTGATTCAAAAAGCACTAATTCACGGTGTGCCAGGTGTTGTGATAGTACTAGGGATAAAGCAATGAACTACACAGGATCTGCTCTCACGTTTTCCTCGGGGGAGACAGCCACAAACAACTCGATGGAATGTCAGGTGCTGGTTTGTGAGAGAGAGAGATAAAGCAGGGCAAGGGGGAAAGTTATTTTTCATAAAAATGTCTGCAAAGGACTCTGACACAGTGATATTTGATCACGGACCCGAAGAAAGTGAGCAAGGGAGCCAGCCATTTAGACAGCTGAGGGAAGAGCACTCCAGGCTGAGCAAACAGCAAAAGCAAAGCCTTGGGAAGGTAAGTGGCTCAGTGAGTTCATATAGAGGAGGCCAGCGTGGCTAGACCAGCGACAGGAAAGGGCCTCGGCCCAAGGGGTCACGTGAGGCGTCCAGGCCCCTCGCTTGCACAGGCCCCCTCCAAGGTCTGAGAGAAGCCTGGCAGTGTGTTGACATGGACACACATTTTGTAAATGTGCACAGATAAGTACTTCAACTGCAGTTGATTAGGCCTGCCGTCTCCTCCCAGCTCTCCCTCCCCTCCCCTCAATTACCCCCAAGCTGGATGATGTTGGACATTGGACATTTGGCATTTTGGGGATCCAGCCAAGAGGAAATAGAGTTAGGGAGCTTTTTAATCTATTGTGATTTGTTTTCTCATTGCAAACAAAATGTTCATGTTTATACATTTTTGTATGACATTTCTTAGAAAGTGCTCCCGTTTGTATAAGCTTCATGGTCTTCCCAGAGGTAGAAGGGGAATGAGACAAGGACAGGAAGGCAGCAGAGGCTCTTCTGAGTGAGTTGGAAGCCGTTAGAATGTTTTGAAAAGAGGAGCAACAGGACTTGCACGTTGAAGGATCTCTCTCTGCCTTGTTAAGGCTGCATCATTCTTGTGAGGGGGTCATGCACACCGGGATGCTGTGGCATAGTGAATGCAAAGCCCTGCATTTGAGCTGAGGCATGGGGAATTTTTAGGGGGTGCAAGCAGCCTCACCCTTGGATGAGGAGGAATTTGCCAAGGGCTCAGGCCAGATAAACAGGGTGAGAGGAGATGAGGGAAGTGAGCTGAAGAGGCCACCAGGGCCAGGTCACAACGGGCAGATGCTGCTCCTAGTCATCTCTTGTTTTCATGGGACTTATTGGTGTTGTTAAATAGGCACCAGATTGAAGTAGGGAGGAAATGACCCCCACCAATATTTCTTATGACCTTACTTGGCTCACAAAGAGTCTAGGGATATAACCATCTTCTTAGTTCTTGGTCACAAGAACTAGGGGTACTGAGGCCAACTAGTGACACCAGTGCAGCATATTGGTGCTATAGGGACTCAACTTTCCCTTTTATTCTAAAGTACAGTTCCAGGATCAGGGAGCTTATATATATAACCCCTCCCCCTCTGAGGAAGAGGGATTTCTGTTTTCCCGAAGCCGGGTGATCTTACTCTTGGGAGGTCTACCCTCTGCCCCAGCATGTCCCATCATTGTCCCTTGTGTGCGTCATCTCAGGCCCTCATGTAAATAGATCATGGGTGATCTCACATCCTGGCCCTTCAGACATGCCTGAACATGTCTGGATTCCCCGTGGACACCCAAGTTAGGCCGTCACTCTGGAATCCTCACTTTCTGTATAAATATGTGTACACCAAATATAGGGTGTTACGTATATCCATAGAAGCGTTTGTGTATACAGCCCTAGCTGGTGTGGCTCAGTGGATTGAGTGCTGGCCTGTGAACCAAAGGGTCACTGGTCCGATTCCTAGTCAGGGCGCATGCCTGGGTTGCGGGCCAGGTTCCCAGTGGGGGGCATGTGAGACACCCACACATTGATGTTTCTCTCCCTCTCTTTCTCCCACCTTTCCCTTCTGTCTATAAATAAATAAATAAATAATCTTTAAAAAGAAGTGTTTGTGTATATAGATGATACGTCACAACTCATTGAGCTAAGATTAGAGGAGTGTGTTTTTGAATCTATGGGCTACAGTTTCTGCTCATGCCCGTGAACATGACTGGATTGTGGGCAGGAGCATCACTCCTCTACCTTAGTTTAAGCACAAAGAAGGGGCTCACTTCTATGTTGTTACAGTCACTCTTATTTTGGATTAATTGGGGAGAAAAGAGGATTTTCCACTGAGGTTCTGGCCCTCCACAGTATGTACTTTTTCCTCCTCCTTTTGCTTGTGTTTTCTACTGTATTTCAACACAGACATTGAAGTAGTATTCAGAATTCGCAATGTAAAGAGCTTTATGGTTTAAAAATGGCTTTGGCAGATAGAAGTTTGTGTAATGTGTCACAGTATGTCATGTCACAACTTTGTGTGGAAGGAATTATCCCTTTTTAATAGGTGGAATATTTGAGGATCAGAGAATTTACACACTTATCCAAGGGCACACAAGTAGTAAATGGCAATCAATACTAGGACTTGAACCCCACCTTTATGTGCCAACGCCAGTGCTCCAACATGAGACCAGTCAGTCACACGTTGTGCTTTGGCATGAGAATGTTTAGTTCAAGGGTTAGAGAAAGAGAAATTGATACTGACATTCAGTGGCAGTGATTTTTGCTATTGCTATCAGGCAAATATACTATTGGCAGTTTTTTAAAAAGATACTATTTTTCAGAGAGAAGGGAAGGGAGAGGGACCAATAGGGAGAGAAACATCAATGTGCAAGGAAACATCAATAGGTTGCCTCTTGCACATCCCCAACTGGGGACCTGGCCCGCAACCCAGGCATGTGCCCTGACCAGACATTGAACCAGCCACTTTTTGGTTTGCAGGCCAGAGCTCAACCCACTGATCCACACCAGCCAGGGCTATGGGCAGTTTAAGAGTGCCCATTTCTAACAGGGCTAGACAGTTTTTCAGAACCAAAATTTCTGTTTTGGATGACGAAGCACAATGATAAGCAATAATGCTCAGTTGATTAGAGCATTGTCCTGGTATGGTCCAGTCCTCTTTCAGGACACGTGTAAGAATAGACCAATAAATGTGTAACTAAATGGAACAACAAATCGATGTTTCTCTCCCTCTCTCTTCCCTTTCCTTTCTCTTCCTCGAAAATTAGTAAATAAAAATTTTAAAAAAGAATCAATAAGCAATCAGTTTTAAACTAGTTTTTATCAAGAAAAATAGATCTTCCTACTGGCTTAGCAGTTAAAGTTCTTTGAGGATAGGCAGTGAAGATGAACCTGAGCTAGCATAAACAGAACAGAGGAATAAATAAAATCATGGGTCCTTGCAAGGAACCATGGGGCAGGAAAGCAGCCAGGATAGAGCTGGAAACCAACAAGATTGTTTTTGCAGTTAGATGTTTATGAGAACAACTCATGAGCATTATTACAGCATGGTACTCTCTAGCCAAGTGCTATGTAGGTTGTATGCCTATGGTAAGGGGATGTTGACATTCTATTGAACTGGAATCTCAAGTAGGACAGCAAGTTAGTTGCACTTCTCAAGGTATTGCATATCAAAACCAAATGCCTAAAGCCAAGAAGGTTCTAGAGAGGAGACATAATATAGAGAGACTATGAAGAAAATTACTTAACCTTTTAGCAATAAGTGGCCTGATTATAATTTTGATGGTAAAAATTAAATGTTTGTAAAATAGAGAAAAAACAATCCCATCCTAGTACTACCATATCATTATTTTTGAGCATTTTTTCCAGACTTGATTTTATCCACTTTGATCTCATCATTACCCTGCTTAGAAGCATTGATGACTTCCCATTGCTTATAACTAAAGCTCAAATACCTTAGCTTGCCATTCAAATTCCTTCAAATTCTGATACCAAGATAACCTGTCAATCTTGCCTTCCATAGTTCCCCTAATGAACTCTATGCTCTGGTCAAAGCATTTTATTCACCATCTCTGAAATCTACCTTGATCTTTCCTATACTTGGCTATACCTTTTTGGAACATCCACCCTGTCTTCTCTTCTCCTCTTTTACTGGTAACTGTCTTGTGAGGTCCAGTTGAAATCTTGTTTCCTCTGGCCTTTCCCTGGCCAGCCTAGCTCAAAGTGGTCCATCCTTTCTTGGGAAGCCTTTAGTGATATTGTCCTTACAATTTACTGGACAGTTAGCCATTGACTGCTTTATATCTTTTATAATTGTCTTCAACATTTATGTAAATTTTTATGGACACAATACTTTGTGTTTATGTGTTGTCTCAATTAGATTACACGTTCTTTGAAGGGAGGGGCTGGATGTCACAGCTCAAACGTTGCAAACAATCAGTAAAGCATTACATGAAGGTACAACTTGGTAACTCCATTGTAAATAAGAATAAAGATGCTCATGCCATCATAGCATTCAAACAAGTAGCTAATGCCTGCTAGATCACTGCCAGGTGTAAGGTTCTAGATTAGGTATTGCCTTCTACAATAGAAAGGAGACTCCCCCAAACTCGTATTTCTGTCCCTCTCTGTACACCGCCCTCATCTCTGCTTTCCACAAAGGGAGGGAGAGTTTCTTATAGGGAACCTATCCATGTGTGATGTGATCTAGTGGCTCAGCTCTGGTTTGAACACAGACAGATACGCATGGCGTGCAGAGAACATCTGTGAATAGGTTTCCCGTGGGGAATCAGGCATGCATTGTACCTAGGCTGCTTTGAGACTTGCTTTTGCTAAAAACTCCCTCACCTTGAATTGAGGCAACAAATGTTTACTGCATATCTTTAAAGTAACCTCCCAAAATCTATTCTAAACCTCTCAAGTTTGGGTATAACCAGTTCAACTTCTTTTCCCTTTACATTTGCAAATGATCTTTATCTTAAAGGTATTAGCAACATTCTTTCTTTTGTTATGGTAACCACCTAAAGCAAACCTGTGTATAGTTAATGAGAACCATCCTAGATGTAATGTACCTAGAGTGTCAATAAAAGCCTGTCTAGGTGAGGGATCTGGGCCCTTTCTCTCTCTCTGAGAGAGTGGCCATGCAGGCTCGCTCTCTCTACCCTCTCCCTGGCCCGCTCCCCCTCGCTCCCCCTCAGGCCTTCTTTCTCTCACTGATTGAGCGGCCATGCAAGCCCTAGCACTCTCTCACTAGAGAGTGGCTCGACGTCCCTTTTTCTCCACCGAATTCCTTTAGTCTGCGTGAATTTGTTCGTCACTTGTCTGGGGATATAGGACAAGCATTCCACAACAACACACAGTCCTACCGGGCGGGACGGTGACAGTTTCTGATTAATTATGAAACATTTTAGAAGTTGTCATTTCCCCCTGAAAGTTCAGCACTCACCTGCTGCAGGCCCTTTATCCTCCAGGCAGCTTCGTGCCCTTCTGTATCCCAAAATAATAATCAGAAGGTGTCAAGGTCAGTGTCCCTGGTCAGCAAAGCCTGGCCAAGTCTGTCTGTTCTTCCTTGTCTCTGCCTACGATGGAAGGAGTTAGTGAGCTTGAGGCTGCAGACAGTCATGTTGGATTCAAGAAGGCAGAATGCAGCAAGTCACACTGCATCTTGGCTACATTCTCCAGTTCATTTCCACCAAGGCGACCCACATTTGGGAATATGGAGAGTTTGGCTAACTATTACCAAGTCATGCATTTTTTTCCTCATCTGACTTCCTCCCAGCATGTAAACCATTTGGAGATGTAGGCCACGGGATTAAGAAAGTCCTAGGCTTCTGGCCATAATGCAATCAAACACTGGTAAAATCTCACTGCTAACTTAAAAAAAATAATAATTTATTTATTTTTAGAGAGAGGGCAAGGGAGGGAGAGAAACATTGAAATGTGAGAGAAACATCGATCAAGTGCCTCTCACAAGCTCCCAACCAGGGACCTGGCCCACAACCCAGGCATGTGCCCTGACTGGGAATTGAACCATCAACCTTGCGGTGTGCGGGATGATATCCAACTCACTAAGCCACACCAGTCAAGACTCACTGCTAACTTTTAATGCTAATTTTAAGTAATGTGGAGTCTTTATAAAGACTTCAAATGACTTTTATCTTAAATTTATTTATGAAAAAATAACCTCTGTGTTGTTAAAAAGCAATTTAAGTTTTTGTTTTAAAAATAGCATGTAACCGAATATATTCTAGAATATCCTTATTTTAGATCTGTGATCCCTCTGCCCCCAGCCCCATTGAAGAAGCCACTCTAGAAGAAAAGGTCAACTGGGTCTATGGTAGTCTGGTGCACAATATAAGTTCAGAGACACTGAAAACTTTGCATTATGTTTGAGGGCATGGAGCTTCCCAGGCTCAGACCACTTCCTATAAGCAAGAGCACACAGCAAGAGGCGGCTCCAGCGAGCCTTTTTCTTTCAACCTCATGCTGTTACTGTTATTGTGAGATTCTCTATGCCTATGGACTTCTGTGTTATTAGCAGCAACGCTTTATTCCAATTTTGAACAATTGTCTACAATTTTCTAAGCATCCTAAGTTTTGCTGAAGTGCAAGCAGACACCACTTTAAGGCCTTTGGAATTGAAGGAGGCATAGATAACAGGAGGCTCACAGAGCAGCTTGAGCTGCTGCTGCTGAACTTGCCGAGTCCTACAGCACTGAGAAGAATTCTGCACAGGGAAGTCACAGAGTAGACCAAAGCTGAAGGTACTGAGGGTCAAGGAAAGCCAAGGAAGAGGATGAGGGAAGCCACAGATCTTCATCTTCAAGGTGCTGGCAGCCATGTCCTTGGTGAGACTGTTTGGAAATGGCATAGTTCGAGGCGAAAGACCTCAAATCCTCAAAACTCTTGAAGATGAGTAGATAAACTAACGAGAAGATCCCAGAAAAAGGAAGTGGAAAGGAACCCCACTCTCTGCTGCTCTGTCTGGCAAGCAAACACATTCTGGATGCCGTTCACTGGATGATGTAATAATTGTTGTACTTTTTGACTTAAATGCAGTTTGAATTACACATTCCAGAATAGAATGTTTGCTTAACATAGGGAGAAGAGACATTAGGATGGGTTATAGATACTGTCTTCTTGCTTTACTGCATTGACCAAACTCTTTACAACGATCATATGGCTACTTTTACCATTTAAAAAAAGGACTAGTTTTTTTTTTAAAGGTTTGTAATTGCTCAAGGATTTATTTAGACATTATATTTGAGACTAAGGGGAAGGGATGCATAGCCTAGAGAAGTGCTCACTTGGGCCGTAAAGGAGGGGTACAAAGTCTATGAGGATGTTAGACTGGAAAGAGTATGGTTGGATTGTGCTCGGTTGGTTGAACCAGTGGCTCAATGATATTATCAAGGAGCCAATTTCTTTCCCTCTGTTCTTCCTTCTTCAGTTTTAGCTTCATCTGAGCTGACTTCCCACAATCTAGCGAAAGTTGCTAGAGCAGTTTCAGGCCTCACGTCTCTGTGCTATATCATCTAAAATCACACCGCTGAGTAGAAATATAATTCAAATCCTATGTGTGATTTATAATTTTCTAGTACTCACATGTTTAAAAAACAAGAAGAAAAGGGTGAAATTAATTCTAATAATGTATTCTATTTAATTCAATATGTGCAAAGTTTTATCTCAATATGTAATCATTTTAAAATGACTAACATATTTTGCATTAATTTTCTTTTGTCACAATACCCTAATTTCAAGTGTTCAAAAGCCTACTACAGCTAATGGCTACTGTACTGGGCAGGATGGGTCCAGAAGAAGAGGGAGAATCCTTCTGTCCCAGCATTCCTAGCTAGAGTTGACATTTACTGACTGGACTGGATTAGTCTATATGCCCATGACCGTAGCCAGGAAAATCAATGGGCTTGAAGCTAGGCATGACTGTAGTAGGCAGAATAATGTTCCCCCCATCCCACCCCAAAGATGTCCACATTCTAATTTCTGGAGACTGTAAACATGTTAGAGTACATGGCAAAGGGGAGGTATAGTGACTGATGGAATCACATTTGTTAATGAGATGATTCTGAGATAAGATTATCTTCGTGGGCCCAAGATAGTCAAAAAGTTCCTTCTAAGTGGAAGAGGGAGGCAGAAGAGAGAACCAGACAGATGGCAGTGTGAGCAGGACTCAGCTCTATGCTGCTGGCTTTGGCAATGGAGTAAAAGGGCCATGAGCCAATGAATGGGTTTGCCTATTCTAGGGCTGCCTCTAGAAGCTGCAAAAGGCAAGAAATAGATTCTTCCTAGGGCCTCCAGAAGAAACATAGCCCCACCAATACCTGGACTTTAGCCCAGTGAGACCCGTGTTGGACTTCTGGACTCATGTTGGACTGTAAGATAATAAATGTATGTTGTTTTAAGCCACTAAATTTGTGGTAATTTAATAGAAAAGTAAATCATTTTCTTTCATTTATTAAATTGATTTTAGAGAGAGAGAAGAAGGGGGAGAGAGACAGAAACATTGACTTGTGGTTGACACCTATTTATGTCTTCATTGGTTGACTCATCTATGCCCCTTGACCGGGGATTGAACCCTCAACCTTGGCGTATTGGGATGACACTCTCACCAACTGAGCTACCCAGCCAGGGCCAAAAACATTATTTGATGCTAGCAAGATAAAATGGGAATACTCTCAGTGAGACTATAAATTAGTACAACTCTTAGGAAATAAAAATCAAGAGCCTTTTAAATGAAAAGTCTTCATTCCCCTTTACTATTTCCCTATAGTGAGTCTACCATAAGGAAATACGCTTAATACGGAAAAAAGCTTTTTAACAAAAATGCTCATCCAGCATCATAAATAATGTGAAAAGTAAGAAATAATCTAAATATCCAGGCTTTGGGGAATGACTGTAAAATCATGACGCCTTTACTCAGTAGAATAGTGTATTGTCTTAAAGTGCCAGCCAGCACATCTCGTTGGCTTTAGGGCAAAGAGAAAATGTCAGAGGAGGTTAGCGGCTCTCCTTGGACCTTGTTTGGGCAGCACTGGCGCTCAGTTTTTCACACACTACAAAGCTGAAATCTCTGGAATCCAGGGATTTGTTTATAATCAAACCATGGACTTATTAAACTATTTTAATTAATTGAAATATGAAAGGCATGTATTGATAAGAGAACGCAACGTAAATTCATCACAGTTTCTAGGCCATTTCCTGTTCAAGGTAAGTGATAACGATTATTCTCATAGTAATAACTAATATTTACTGAGTGCTGACTAATGCCAAGCGCTTTACTGAGGCTTCACACCACCTCAGTTTCTTCTCGTTTTATGCATTTTTGCAAGGCCTGCCCAGGCACAGTGTTGCATTGTGGTTTTCTACGAGGCAACATGTCTGCCACTGCGGGACGGTGGCTTTTGGGTTACAGCCTGTGGATGCTAGCAGTCAGGCCCAGGGTTTAATGCACTTCTGCACATTGAAAAGAAGGGCTTCGTGGATCACCACCCACCCCCACCCCTAAGCTAGGATCCCCAAACACTGGTGGAAAGGGGCGTGCGGGGCACACCCACCACACAGGGCCCACTGCAGCAGGTTCAGGCGGCCCCCAAGTGTAGTCGCCTGGGCAGGAATCACAGGAAGGCCAGGTCTACCTGGTCTGTGGAGTCTTTGAACATGGAAAATAGAAATCTGGGCAGCAAAGGAGATGCAAATTCTTCCATTGGAATGGGCCCTTTGCAAGCCCTTCCTCTGCACCCCACCCAGGTCTACAGTTTAGAGTGGAATAGATTTACCCCAGGTTTGCCCCTTTTGGAGCAAGGCAGGGACTAAAAAAAGTTCTGTCTTTTTAGTCATACTTCATGGGAAAAACACTGGCAGTTCTCTCTGCTTTCCCCGCAGGGGCGTGGTGGAGACAGTTTGATGGAGTCAGCCTCTGAATGGCTCAGGCTTTAGAACAACCCTGTGGAGCCAGCCTGGGTAGAGACCTGAAGTCTGAGGCACTTCTCTTCATGTCTTTCACATTTTTGCATTTCAATTTTTTTATGAGAAAAATGCATTACGTAGTTTAAAAACTAAATTCTGCTAGAATATGAAAGGAAGACAAGAACCCTTACTGCATTCCAGGGGTGTGCTTTTTCCCCTAGTATTTACTCCGTATTTCTAAAATACAAGCCCACTCAGCTCCGTCTCAGTGTTCAGTTGTAGATATTGGCTGTGGCCTTCTCAAGTGGAAGATGAAGGTCTGGAGCTCTTCTCCTGCACCTCCTGCTACACACCCTGCCTCTCCTCCCACGCACACGTTCTGATTAACTCAGTGTGTAGGGCCTTCATTATTACGACTTTAAATTTTGTTCACAGCTGGGGCAAAGGCATGCACTCCCTCCTCTGTGTTCTCTTCCGCTCACTGTGTCCTCCTCACGGTTTATGCCCTTTTCCATTCTTTCGTTGCATTTTGGTGGATTTGGGGGAGTGATCCATCTTCCGTTTTCATCAGTCAGCCCTCCCTCTTCCAAAGCCTTGACTTGTGCTCATTCTTCAGAGTCTATGAGCTGATAAAAGAAAAGCTTAAGTCATTTCCCGATCCAAGGGTACTTGCATAACTTTTATTAGGAAACGCCAATGATCAAAAATATTCAGGCTCTGAGAGAGAAGTCTGTCTCAGAGCAGAGTTTCAGGCTGCTGAGTTTTGGACCTGGGCACTTGGGCAGCCTCCCTCAGTCTATCTGTTCTGCTGATGTTTGAGGCTGGCAGGGGAAGGAAGGGGTTAAGAGTCAGCTGGCAGGAAGGAACTGGAGGGGAGGCAAAGGAATCCAGGCCTGGAAGGAAGGCTGGTTGGCTGGAACTGGCTAATCCCTTCCCTGACTTGCTAAATATAACTGTTAAGTAATCTACAGTTACTGGGGTCATTCTAAAAGGAGGCACAAGACAGAAAAATAAGGGGTTGTTTGCAGTTCCAGGTCAAAGGTATCCTGGAGCAAGCAACACCAGCACACTTTTTCCTGCAGCTCAGTTCCAGGAGTTCAGTGTCACTGTTTTCGGGTTTCACACGGGGTTGCTCCAGTAGTGTGCCTGCCCCTGCCCACAGCATGATAAAGATCCGCTGTCATTGGGAAACTTTGATGGAGATCCTGCATTCCTCTCAGCTCCTTATCTGAGGAACATTCCTGACTAAACAGGGCAAATCCCAGAGTAGTGCTGATGAACAGGGGGTCTGCTGACCGCGAGGGGCTCCCTCGCTTTGGGGAGCGGGAGTCCCAGGGCCAGGCAGCAGGGCCTGACTGCAGAGCACCCAGGCTGGGCTGGCGTTGCACAGGAGCACCCTGCTGTCTCCTGACTTGTTTGTTTACCGGGGCAGCCAGAGGCCGTGTCACTTGTGCAACGTTCAGTGGAGGAGCTGGGCATGGGCTCTGGTCAACTGGAAACTGGTGTTTTCTGTTAAAAAATAACAACAGGGAGAAAATGTGTCGGGAACAAGGCAAAGAGAAGGGGAGAGCTGGGTCCAGAGACCAGTTGTATGTCAGAGGAAAGAAAAGTCCTTCTTGTATCTTTGGAGAGAAGTGTATGTGCCCTCAGAAGAGGTCTTCACATAGTATTCCCTCCTATGCAGACACATTGGTTCTGTTTATGAAAGAAAGCAGACGTCTTTCCCGACCATTCGTGTTGTGGGAGAAGGACTATTGACACACACGTTCACACACATGCACACACACTTGCAAGTACAGTGCCAGGCGCTTTGCAAACACAGCCTGTATGGGGCTGACCTAGGCTTTGATTCCTTCGCACTTGCCACTTCATTAATTTGCTTCCCTAAAATGTTTCATCTGATTTTCTGAGGCCTCAAGTCACTAGGCACTGCTGAGTGTTCGGTAAGGTCCGTGCCACTCTTTTTCCATATTAATAGCCTTCCCAAAGAGGGGTGAGTGACATCTGTTTGATTGGGAGGCAGCCAGCTTAAAGGTTTCTCCTTTGACCATCACCTCCTCTCAGTCGCTCCCCAGAAGCAACGTGAGGGTTGTGAGCTCTCCCCACTTTGTTGGAAGGTTGTGCTGATTGAGTAAATTGAGTCAGTAGACTGCCTCATCCCTCAACAGCACATCTTCTCAAGCTCCAGCGTGCACACAAGTCACCTGTGTGTCCTGTAAATGCAGGTTCTGATTTTGGCAGTCAGTGAGAGTCAGCATTTCTAACTGGGGGATGCCAGCACTCTGGTTCAGACCACACTGAGTAGTGAGGCTCTGGGAACCTTGGTAGAGAAATACAGAGCAACCCAGGGCACACCCGAAGACTTTCTTCCAGCCCCTGGGTTTGTAAGGCACCCCCTCCTCCCCAAGGACCTGGGCACTTGGGCTGTCCCCTCAGCCCTGTGACCTGTCCCTGTACTACTCAAGGACTGGGTGACACTGCACACACTGCCTTCCTCCTGCTTCTCACCGAAAACTTATTGAATCTCCAATAATAAGCTATATGTGTGTATATGAGCAGCCTGCCCAACTCTGCAGTAGGTGCTGTGCTAATTTCATGCTCCATGTTCACAAATCACACAAATGAGGTATATGACCATCATACCGATGATCCAGGATGACATCATACCGGTGATCTGGGTGAGGGACAGTGAAGAACTCAAATAACTTGCCAAAGGTCACACAGCCAATGGGTGGAAATCCTAATCATTGCCCCATGTTGCTACCTCATCAGTGACATGGGTGACAAATGCTGGGAGGGATCCAGAGAGTGGGGGACCTTCATGGTCTCTGGGTGCAGCTATGGGACCTGTGCCTAATTCCTCTATTTGTAGGACTCTATCCTCACCAAACAATAGGACTCCCTACATCTGGGGCACTGGAACTTGGGCCAACCCCAAGCACTGCCCGGTGGGTTTGAAAATGAACAGGACAGGGTTACTTTACATCCATGCTGCAGGGAGAAGCCAAAGGGGGTGATAATCTTCAGATCACTGAGGCTTTGGGAAAGAAGCCCTAAGAGAAAATGGACTTTATCTCATAAGGTGGCCCTCAGATAACCTTTGCTTCCCCTTTCTGCTATTAAACTTGACATCCCTTCCTCCCCCATCCTTCCCACCCCTTAAAGACTGAAAAAGAGTTGGGGAAGCATCTATTTTCTCTGGAATCTTTTACACTCAACTGTCTACTGCAGTGATCAAAAAGGGGACACAGGTCCCTTATCTCCAAACACAGCAAAGATCTAGTGAGCCCTCATTACCTTGCATGTACACACACGCATGATTTGCCAAGCAAATAAAATGCTCAAATGTGGGAGGGGAGGACATATGCACCCTTGTGAAACAATCTTTTAAAAAGAATTCTGGGGAGAATCCATCTTCCTACATCTGCTTCCTTATCATTACTATGAGTCTTAAGCTACCTCTCACTTCATTAAACTTACTATGGGAAATTATCAACTGTGCTCATCTTTTTTCTGCATTCTTGTTTCTCTGCAGCTCAGTCTGAGCTCTCCTCAGGGCACCTGGGGAAACCAGTCATCTCTTGGACATAAACCATCCCATATCATTAATCTCTACTTCAACTGCTCCTTTCATCACCCCTCCTTCAATCAAAATCTGCCTTTATCTGCAGGACACTTCACTCCTCTCCTTGTACAGCATTCCACTCGCATACTTTCTGTCCCCCTCCTTCCCCATTCCAAACTGATGTGCTGTTAAGGGCCTCTCCTTATTCCTTGTTCCCAAGTTTCTTTTCCTGACTATTTTTTTCCATCATCAACTCTCAACAACCTCTCTGAAGTCTCCACCATTCTGATTCCCAGCCCTTCTTCCTGCCTACCACTCTCCAGGATATTCTTTAGATGTTCTGGTCTTTTGTTCCTCCTTGTTCTAGAAACATCCATATATAACCTTTCCTTACATTTCCTCAGCTGCCTCAAGTCTGGAGACCTTTATCTTCGCTGATCTATGTCGTCAAGACACAAGCAGACCACCCAGAACCATTCCAGGCCCACACTCTGGAGCCCTGACATTCTCCTTTCAGCTCGGCAGGATCTCACACTCCCTTAATCCTGCCAAACTGATGATGCCTGCACTTCTCACTGTCTTCTGAGTGTTCTCCTGACTTTGCTTGCATCCTCAGCCAGGCTACAGACGTCCCACTTTCAAGCTATGCAATTCCCTGGGAGGATGGGGGATCATTCCTGGGCTCAACCATTTCTATAAGGTTCTTCCTCCAGCATTCCTGTTCTTTCTCTTCTACAGACTTCATGAGGTCCCCTCTCTGGGTAATCTGCATCTTCCACTTTCTCTTCTCTGATGGGAGGCCACCAGCTGAAGAGCCTGGTTGCTGGTTTTACTTCCAGTTCTTATTATTTAACCTCAAGGAAGACTTCGATGGCCCTGGGCATTCCTTTAGTCACTTCTGGCTCCTTCTCATACCACCTTGACCCCCCGCCCCGACCCGGCCATGAAAACCTTTCCTTCACTCCTCAAATTCACATTCCATCTCTGGCTCCTGCTCTTTCGATTTCCTTCTTTACTAAAAATACTGATTATCTGAAGTAAGTAGTTTCCTCATTTTCTGTCCACTCCTGTTGGTTTCCTCCTACTTAAAACATGTATTATTTTCAGCTCAGATTGCTGTAGTAACCTCCTAACTGCATACCCTTATTCTTTCCCTCATTTCAACCCACTGTTGGATTTATTATTCCAAAGACCACATTCCTCTCTTGCTCAAGAATCTTCAGGGCTGCCCATTGCTGCTAAATGATTTGACCTGCCAAGCATGGCTGCTTTCCACATATACCCCATTTTGTATGCTGCTAAATGTTTGCTCATGTTATCTTCTCTGTCTCCAGGGTATTCTCTCCCTCATTGCCATATGATTAAATCTTATCTTACCTGAGAGGCAAGCTCAAAAGCTATCTCAGGCAAGAACTTGTCCCTAAACCCTCCTACTAGAGGTTATTTCTCCCACCTTTGCTTTCTTTTAGCTCTTGAATCTCCTCCCAGCATTTATTACTTTCCACCCTATATTATGGTTGGTGCACAATACTGTGAAGTCCTTACGGGTAAAAGCCCTATTCTGTACATCTTTATATAACCCTAGCTCAGCACAGCACATGATACACCATGCTGAAATATTCAGAGTGCTATTATTACAAATGGCAGGAACATCGCTATCATAGGCAAAAAAAAAAGAGAGAGAATTTATCAGATAAACACACAGCAGTTCACACAGCAGTGGGAAGTAGAAAGAACAGCTGAGCCTCAGGGACAACTGGAACTAGGGACTGCGGTTCAACAGGACACATCTCTGTGTCTCTGCTTCTCTCTACATGTGGAATTCAGTCTCCTGCAGTCTTCAGTCAGGATCCTCCCACATGGCATGGAGAACTCCTAAGTCTTGCATACAAGGCTTCCCCCTCCAAAGAGGGCTTGGATTCAAGTCTCAGTTTGAAAAATAGCTTAGAAAGATATTCTGATTGGTCCAGCCTGCGTCAGGTGACAGCTCCTGGACAATCAGCTATGGCGGGAGGATTGAATGACTTAGTCTACTGGGAGATAACTTCTGAGTTCTAAAGCCATTTTTAGAAAAGAGGAATCTTTCTGAGCCAGGCAGGCACCCCAAGAAGTATAGCACACTTGTATCCATTAAATTTATTAAAAATATGTGTTTTTAAAATTTATTTTACTTGATATGAATTGTGTAGCAGTGCCATGAGAAGTTAATCACTGCTTAGGGTCAAAGGACCCTAAGTGGTCCTTTGTCATTTTAACCATGTACCTTATTCTTATCTATTCATTAAAGTATAACTTTCAATAGTTTCACTGGGTCTACTTGAAGAAAATAAAATTGGTTCTTTTTTAAAGGACCTTTTAAAATCATATTTTCCCCTAACGTAGATAGGCCTGGCCTCCACCTTAAATGGGCTGATGAATTATCCATGTATATACACCTGGCCCCAGCAACAACCAAAAATGGCATCAAGCCCAATTACAGCTTTTTGTTGTTCAGATGTCTGTGTATTTTGACCTCCACTTCCACCAACATTCTATGCCTTGAACCCCAGCCTTCGTGGATTTGGAGAGCATCTTTGTTTCTTTTATCCACGTCAGTCATTATTTGTTATGAAGGATTATGAACATATTCCTTAAGATTGGCTTTTCTGGTGTGGTCCCTGATGGCCAGGGCTGTGTGACTCAGATGGGAAAGTATGTCAAGGATGAGTTGGTTTTGTCACTTTTAGCTTTTTCACACTTTGAGACCTTTATTATCTAGAGGAGTCATTTTGAACCCTTTTATCGGTGTCACCTCACTGAGAGTCAGTAATAACTGAGCTACCCAGAAGCTTTGGTCGTTGAGTCCTTGAGAGTTGGGGGGATAGCAAGAAAAATCTTTTGTTTCAACCAAACACGGTTAGGGGGAGAAAGGACCAAAGAGATGTAAAAATAGGAGAAAGTGGGCTTTTAATACTTTTCACCAGTCAGTTTCAACCTTTTTCATCTCATGGCACATGTAAAACTCTGCAGCACACCAAAAAATTATATCTTTGCCAATCTGACCAAAAAAATAGGTATAATTTTGATTCATTTACATCGAAAGGCTATTGTATTGGTTGTTGCCATGTTTTTATTTAACAATCTAAGAGAAAAGAGGTCAATGCCCCTGACTAAATAGGTATTGCCTGCTTTAAAAATTCTTGCAGCACACTGATTGAAAATCACTGCTTTGCACAATAGCCAAGCATCTATCTGGAAAGGAGATTGATTTATTCAGATGATACAAGGTCGAATATCTAGACCATAAACCAAATATTTATTTCTGTAGGTTTGGAATTGCCAGATTTAGCAAATAAAAATATAAGACACCCAGTAAAATTTGAATTTGAGATAAATAATGACGTTTTTACTGTAAAAATGCCCCCATGCAATACTTAGGACATACTTATACTAAAAAAATTATTTGTAGTTTATCTGAAATTCAAATTTCATCACACATTCTGTATTTTCTCTGGTAATTTCATTTAAATTAGATATTTTGGGCTTATATGGACACTGTCTGAATTTTACTTTTAGGCCAATAGTGATTTTGTTTTTAGACGTATATCCATAGAAATGAAGTCCTTCCCCTGGTTTACCTATTTTTCCACCATCTTTGAAAAGGAAACATAGACTGCTCTTCTCTACTCCAAGCATTCTTCCATCTGGCCCATACTTTTCCCATGAAGCACTAAAGCTGCATAGTTTAATCAGTGGATAAATTGAGTTAATGCTCTATCCTGTTGTACCCATTGTTAGTTTGATTGTTTCCAACTTTGAATCCATTGTAATACTAGTCCAGTACCACAACTTTAGTCCTCTTACAGGCCCCTAAACAGTGGTGATACAATCATCTCTCTATTCAAGAACTAATTGGTAAGCACATATTTTATGTGATGCACTGTTTTAGGCTCTATGAGCTATACAGAATTGTACAAAATCCATTCAGTGACTCTTTATGAACAAGCCTATTGTGCCAGGAGCTATTCAAGGAGCTAAGAGCGCTATTGAGTGGCCACCATGGAGGCACACTCAGTTTACTGAGGAAAACACATCAGATAGGATGGTAAAGAAACCAAGATCCTCAACCCCAAGGGACATGCTATTCTGCAAACTATCAGGGTTTTTGTTTTGCTGAACAGAGTCTACAAGCCAAGGGCAAAAGCTGACTTTCTTAAAAGATAACAAAGAGAAGTTTTACAGTTGGGTGGGGGGAAAGAAAGAAGAAAGAAGGGGCAGCCGGCAGGGGTGGTCTCCTTGGTGGGGAGAGAAAATCTGTCTGAAAGGGTAATGAATTATGTTTCTGCTTGGTGATATGTATGGGATGTGAACCCTCTTTCACAGACTCCAAAGCATCTTCAGTAAAACCTCAGTTTTCTCATTCATGTGTTATAGGTTTGGGTATGCTTTGGAGGATATTACAAAGGAGTGAGTATGGCTTTTGAGTGAATATAAAGTAAGAGCCAAGGCCCCCCATGGGAGGCCCTCCCCATATGGGCTACATCTTGGGCATCCTTATCTTGCATATTTGATAGTAGTTAAAGAATCCAGCTGCATTTCAGGTTAAGTTGTTGCTAAGAAGACAACTTTACCATTCATGCCAAATATTTGGATTTTTGTGTAAGAGAGTGAAGATACATCTGGCATCAGCCGCAATGATTCTTGGCATCAGTTAAATTTCTTTTGTTTCAAGGAAATCAAGACTGATTAAGCAAGGGCAAAAAAAAAAAAAAGGAGGATTCGGGGGAAGGGACTGGTGATAGATTGTATTGGAAGCATGTGGCAGAGCTCACAGACCAGCTAAATCTTGGGAAGGACAATGGGGCAGGAGGCAGGCCTCCTTCAGGGACCTCCAGGGGACACAGAGCTCAAGGATATTTTTTCTGGGCTGTTGTTCTCAGAGGCCTCAGCCCATTTCTATTTATGTTTTCAAGTCTGGGAGAGAATCTGGTTAGTGCAGTGGGAGTCAGGGGTCTCTGCCCTTTGTGGACAGCCAGATGGTACAGGCGTGGCCCATGGCAGAATCATGAGTCTTCTCTTTTCGTGTCTCCAGCATACTAAAGGTAGATGGAAATGGAGTAATCCTGGATGCTCATACTGTTGTGTCCCTTTGGTTTAACTGAGAGTTTTAAATTACTCCGTCTACTCCCCCAACACACACACTAATTTGGAAGTTATGCTCCTTGTTTCTATTCTTTTGGTGGTTACTACAGAATTTCCAACCTGCATTTCTAACCTACCAAAGTCTTTGTTAATCAATAGCTTTACTCTCCTTTCTGGCAATACGAAGACCTTAGAATATCTTAATTCCATTCCCCCTTACCTAGTTGTAAGTTCATCTTATCATGTATTTTATTTGATTAAAACACAACCAGATATTATTAATCACAACTCTATATTGTCAGTGTTCATTTACATTGACCACTTTCTTTGCTCTTCACTTTTTTTATATCTCAAACACTCCAATAGGATCACTGTTTTTCTGCCTCAGGTATAATATATCCTTTAGTATTTTCTTTAGGAGCTTTGGTTAGTGATGAACTAACAATTTTTATTTCTCTGGAATATTTATTTATTTTGTCCTGTCTTATTCTTGAAAAATTTTTTTTCACTGTATATACAATTCTGGATTGGCAAGTGATTTTTTCAGCACACTGAAGACATATCACTGTTTTTCTGGCTTCCTTTGTTTGCTGTCACTCTAGCTGCTGCCCCTCCAAGGGCACCCTTCTCTCTCATTTTCTCTGGCTGCCTTTAAGATTTTTCTCTCTATCTCTAGTTTTCTGCAGTTTCACTATGAGGTATCTATGTTTTACATACCCTGCTTGGAACGTGATGGGTTTCTGAATATCTGGATAAGTACTGGGAGCAGTTTTGAAAATGTTTGGTTCTCATGCCTTGGAATCATGCCCTTGCCCAATTCTTTCCTCCATCCTTGTGGAATTCCTCTTTGACGTTATCTTGCACGTCTCAACCCCTGTTTCATATTTTCCATCTTTTTGGGTCTGTGTTGTATTCAGAAAAATTTATTTTGCTCTTTCACTGATTCTTCAATTGTGTCTATTCTGTCCCCTGGGTTTTTAATTTTGGATAAAACTTAAACTTTGTTATTTTTAAAATCCAGTGATGCTTTTTATAGTTTACCATTCCCTGCAGGTATTTCCAATATATTTAAACACTAAGCTTGGATTTTTTTTAACTTTTTTATTGAATTTATTAGTTAATAAAATTGTATAGGTTTCAGATGTACAATTCTGTAATACATCATCTGTATATTGTATTGTGTGTTCACCACCCCAACACAAGTCTCCTTCCATCACCATTTATAAGCATGGACGTTTTATAACTTGCAAATACTAATTCAATAATCAAAAGTCTACGTGTTTTTTTGTTGGTTTCCTTGATGCTTGGGTGTTTTAAATGATATTATTCTCTCCGTCCTTAAAAAATTGTGTGTGAAGATGCTCTGTGGCCTAAGATGAATGTGCCTTTCTTCAAACAGAACTTGAGTGTGTATTTGCTTCTTTTAGGCATGTAGGTGCCCTTCTGCCTGGCACTACTTCAATTTTTTTTGTAATTCTCGCCCGAGGATACGTTTATTGACCTGAGGGAGAGAGAGAACACTGGTGTGAGAGAGAAACATCAGTGATCTATTGCCACTCCCACAGGCCCCCCAACTGAGGACTGAACCTGCAACCGAGGCACGCGCCGTGACTGGGAGTTAAACCCGCAACCTTTCGGTGCGTGGAACAATGCTCCGATCTACTGAGCCACACGGCCAGGGCTGAAGATTCTTACATTTCCCAGGAGAACAGTATCAGGTCATTGAAAGCAGGGAAGTATTGCCTACCTCTTTTTACTCTCAGGTGGTCAGTGAGTGCTTGTGGGTGATGCTGAGGGTACATTTGTGCCATCTGCCTTCATGTCCGCTCCTGGAAATGGCTTGTACCCCAAAGGCCCATGGGACAGTGGGAAATTTGGCTGAAGGCAGATGAGAGGACAAAGACAAGGGAGTCAAGTTTATCATTAACAGGTACCTGTAGACTTTTGTTGTCATCTGTTGCTACACTCCTGTCAAGGTCAGACCCAGTAATAGGACCACCACTGGCAGATTTAACTCAAATTTTTTTAGCTTTTAAACTTCTATCCTGCCAATGGAAATCAGAGAGGTAAAAAAGAATAGGCAAGTGTTCCAACATTAAAGTTTAGAGTAAGAGGATTTGTCTTTAATGGAAATCTGACAACAACTGATTTATTCCAGCTGTAGGAGGACCGATGTAGCACTGAAAGTTGTCCTGTATTTTATTTTATCTCACATCTTCACAGGCGTGAAACAAGAGGTCCTTTAGACTTCTACTGAGTCATCGCTGACCTTCTGCCTTCACTTATCTCCAGGCTGGAATGCTCTCCTGAGCCCTCAGCCGTCACTGCCATGCTGGGCGCCTCCCCCATGCCTTCTACCTGCCCTGGCCTCAGATAACAACAAAGCTTCCCAAGTAGGCTTTGCTCCCACCATGCTTGAAATGCTTCAAGTAAAACTGAATGTGAATAAAAATCAAGGCCCCTCATTACATTCTGCTTCCCTTCCCTTCACGTTCCACACTCCACTCTTAGTTGGAGAGGGCCGGCCTGTTATCTGCTCCTGACTCCCCCAGTAACGCCTGATTTGGCCCAGGCTTGTTGGGAGACTAAGTTCTTTGTTCCCCTTCTCCTTGTGGCTCTGGCCACCCTTCCTTGCTGCCGCATGCCTGCAACCGTCTCCTCCTTGTCTGTCAAAAGCCCACTCGGGTACCCAAATCCTCACATAAGGCTCTGGCCCTGCAGCTATTTTCTGGTGACACGTACCCTTGGCTTCTCTCTCAGCTGGGGCAGAAAACACAGAAATATGTTTGTGGGATGGCAGAGGGAGCAAAAGAACAAAAATCAGCCAGTTCCAGAGCCTTGCACTTCCTGGGGGTTTTCAAAGTAAAAATGGTTACTATGACTTCCTTTTTGGAGTCCCTTCTCTCCCCCAAAATCAAGGGGCTTGCTGGATGTGGGGGTGGGTTGCCTTAGGCCTGGTTGTTTGCTTCAGCGTGAATGTTCAGATGGGCAAGGGGAAGGATGAACAAAGTGCCAGCGACATCTCCTGGTGCTCAGAAATTAATCCCTACTGGGTATCCTCTAGATGCCTTCCATACTCATATTTCTCATATGGTTTTATCTTCATACACACACGTCTTCACTGACAGATGCAGAAACAGGTGTACAATACTAAGTACCTGGCTGAGTCACATAGCTGGTAAGGAGTGGAGTTTTAGTTTTGAGTTCAAAGTCCCTGCTCTTTTAATTTTCTCTTATTTAAAAACAAATATGGTTGTTTTTTATTATCTAAGTAATACATATTCTTTATAGTAAATTTGGAAAGACAAAATAAAACATAAAATAAAAACAATAATTACAGGGGGAGGGGAAAAAAACAACAACCAATAATTACACCATCCAGAGACAGTCCCTAATAACACTTTTAGTGTCCTTTTCTCTAGTCTACGTTTATGTTTTGCTATTTTATGTCCTCCTTGTGATGTTTTGAGAGATTTTTGTTTGTTTGCATGTTTGTTTGTTTTTAAATAGACTTGACGCAGGACCCCAACAGTTCTTACCACAGTCTCCTGTAGCCAGGATCACCACGTGGGGGATGGGGCTGAGGGGCAGGGTTTGCTAGGTGGTAGGTCTTTCCCCTTTTGGGGTTCGTTGGGGGATGAAAGTAGCCAGCCCTCTGTCTCTAGGAACCTGGGAAGAAGGGTGGAGGACTACGGGGAAAGGGGGAGTGTTCTCATTCTCTTTCTAGGGACCTGGATTTTAACTTTGCTCTTTTGTAGAAAGATTCTGAAAGAAAACCAATAAAATGCACTTAAGCCATACAAAAAATAGACTTTATTTTTTAGAGCAGTTTTAGGTTCACAGCAAAATTGAAAAGGTACAGAGCGTCCCAATATTCTCTCAACCCCCACATATCCACAGCTTCCCCTACTATGGACATCCTGCATCACAGTGGTATATGTGATACTACCCTTGAGCCTCCACTGAGACCTCCTTCCCACCTTAAGTCCACAGTTTACATTAGGGTTCACTCTTGGTATTGTACATTCTATAGGTCTTGTGTACCATACGGAGTAGTTTCACCAGTCTGAAACTCCTCTCTGCTCCCCCTTTTCATCCCTCCTCCCTCAACCCCTGAGCTTCTTACTGTCTCCATAGTTTTGCCTTTTCCAGCATGTCATATAGTTGGAATCACACACTGGGTAGCCTTTTCAGATTAATTTCTTTCATTTAGCAATGTGCATTTAAGGTTCCTCCATGTCTCTTCATGGCTTGGTAGCTTATTGCTTTTTAGTGTTGAATAATATTCCATTGTCTGGATGGATTAGTTTATCCATTCGTTAACTGAAGGGCATTTTGAATTATGAGTCAAGCTGTTATAAACACCCATGTTCAGTTTTTTGTGTGGACAGAAATTTTCAGCCCATTTGGGTAAATACCTTGGAGACAATTGCTGGGTTAGTAAGATTAGTAAGAGTATATTTAGTTTTGTAAGAAACTGCCAGACTGTCTTCTGAAGTGGCTGTGCTGTTTTGCGTTCTCACCAGCAATGAACGTGAGTGCCGGTTGCTCCGCATCCTCACCAGCATTTGGTGTGGTTAGAGTTTGGGATATTTGTTGTTCTCATAAGTGTGTGGTGATATCTCATTATTTTTTCATTTGAAGTCCCCTAATGACATATGATGTTTAACATCTTTTCATATGCTCATTTTCCATCTGTATATATTCTTTGGTGAGGTGTCTGTTCAGATATTTTGCCCATATTTTAAATAGGTTGTTTATTTTCTTCTTGAGTTTTAAGCGTTCTTTGTATATTCTGGATAATAAGTTTTTTTTATTAGATTCTGTGGCTTGTCTTCTTATTGTCTTAACAGAGTCTTTTGCAGAGCAGAAGTTTTTAATTTTAATAAAGTCCAGCCTATCAATTATTTCTTCCATGGATCATGCCTTTGGTGTTATATTTCAAAAGTCATTGCCGTAACCAAGGTCAACTCAATTTCTTCCTCTGTCATTTTCTAGGATTTTATAAAAAGTTTCACATTTACATTTAAGTTTATGTTTCATTTTGAGTTAATCCATGTGAGTAAGGTCTGTGTCTCGATTCATTTTTTCCATGTAAATGTTCAGTTGTCGCAGCAGCATTTGTTGAAAAGACTGTATTTTCTCCATTGCATTGCCTTCGCTCATTGTCAAAGATCAGCTGGCTGCCCTTCTGTGGGTTGTTTCTGGGTCCTCTGTTTTGTTCTGTTGATCTAAATGTCTGTCCCTTCACCAATACTGCCCTGTCTTGATTACCATCTTGAAGTCAGAAATGTCAGTCCTTCAATTTTGTTCTTCTCTTTCAATACTGTGTGGCTATATTTGATCTCTTGCCTCCCCTAGAAACTTTAGAATTGTTTTATCTCCACAAAGTAACTTGCTGGGATTTTGGTTGGGATTGCATTGAACCTATAACCAACTTGTGAAGAAGTGACATTTTGACTATAGTACGTCTTTCTATCCATGAACATGGACTATTTCTTCATTTATTCAGTTCTCTGATTTCTTTCACTAGATTTCTGTGGTTTTCCTCACAGAGATCCCATTCCTATTTTGTTAGCATTCCTATTTGTAAGGATTTTATTATCATGGAGTGCTCATTTAAATAGTATTTGTTTTTAATTTCAAATTTGACTTGTTCATTACTGGTATATAGGAAAACAGTTGACTTTTGTATATTAAACTTGCATCCTGCAAACTTGCTGTAATCACCCATTAGTTCCAGGAGTTTCTTGGTCAATATTTTAGGATTTTTCTACATAGACAACCATGTCATCAGCAAACAGACAATTTTATTTATTTCTTCCCAATCTGTATACCGTTTATATCCTCCTTTTGGTCTTATTGAATTAGCTATGACTTGTAGTATGATGTTGAAAAGGAGGGGCGGGAGCAAATATACTTGCCTTGTTTCTGGTCTTAGTGAGAAAGCATGTAGTTTCTCACCATCGCTTAGATTAGCCATAGGTTTTTCTATAGATATTCTTACCAAGTTGAGAAAATTCTCCCTCTGTTCTTGTTTATGAAAGTTTTTTTTATCATGAATGACTGTTGGATTTTGTCAAATGCCTTTTCTGCATTTATCAATGAAATCTTATGATTTTTCCCCCCTGTTGATGTGATGGATTACCTTAATTGAATAAGCCTTGCATACTGGGGATAACTCCCCCTTGGTTTAGTATATAACTCTTTTTATCCAGTTTTGGATTTGCTAATATTTTATTGAGGATGTTTACATCTATGTTAATAAAAGATATTGGTCTATAGTTTTCCTG